>PVJX010052286.1:0-10013 GCA_004027295.1 Dolichotis patagonum | reverse complement strand
CTAATAGTAGCCCCAGGACCTCATATTTGAGCAGTTTTTTTAACTTTAGTTTCTTCCTGGGTTGACAGTATTCATCTCTCTGTTTGGGTCTTTCCAGGGTGTTCTATTCTGGCATTTAAGCTGTCTCTCTCAGAAAGGGCCCCTCTCCTGCTACCTACCAGTCCGCCATCTTTGGAAAGCCCCCCCCCCGATTATTTTTGATAGTTCCTGGGCAATCGGGGTTTTGTTCATAAAGTCTTTGCCTATACTAATGTCTTCAAGAATTTTACCTTTTCTGTCTTCCATCAGATTTAATGTTTCTGTTTCAATATTTAGAACTTTGATCCATTCCAAATTTAGTTTAGTGCATGCTAAAAGATATGGATCTAATTTTTATCTTTGCCATGTGTGGAGATAGTTTTTCCAGCAGAGACTATCCTTCTTTCAGTGAATGTGTTTGGCACCTTTGTCAAAGACAAGGTGGCTTAGTGTGTCTGCAGTTGTTTATGCATCTTCTAATCCATGTTACTGATCTTCAGCCCTGTTTGTACCCCAGTACCATGCTTATGTTGTCACAGTAGCTTTGTAGTATAATTTCAAGACAGGGATTGTGATGCCCTCTTTCTTGCCTCTGTTGCCCAGAATTGCTTTTACTATTCTAGGTCTTTTCTGGTTCTAGATAAATTTCAGAATTGTTTTCTCTAATTTTGTGAGATATAGTATTTGAATTTTTATCAGAATTGCATTAAATGTGTATAACAGTTTTGGAAATATGGCCATTTCCACTATATTGGTTTTACCTATCCAAAACCAAGGGATGTCTTTCCAATTTCTAATATTCTCCTCACTCTCCTTTTCCAGAGTACAATAGTTTTCAATGTAGAAGTCTTTTACATCCTTCTTAAGACTGATTGATTCATAGATATTTTTGGATGCAGTGAGATTTTTATGGAATAGACAGTCTTTATACCAGTCTGACAAAAGCCATCTATGCAAACCAAAAGCCAACATCATAGTAAATGGATAAAAACTGAAAATTTTCACTCTAAAACCTGAAACAAGTCAAGGGTGTTACTTTTATAACACTCATTCAATATAGTTCTAGAAACATTAGCTAGAACAATTAGACAAGAGATAGAAATAAAAGAAATAAGAATAGGAAAGGAAGAAGTCAAATTATTATTCATGGATGACATGATATTCTAAATAAAAGACCCAAAAACTCTACCAAATAACTTGTAGATTTAAAAATTAAATTCAGTCACATAGCTGAATAAAAAGTCAACATTCAAAAATCAATAGCCTTCCTAGTCACAAATAACAAACTCACTAAGAGAGAAAGTAGGGAAACAACAACTTTCTCAATAGCATCAAAAGAAAATGGAATATCTAGAAACTAGTTTAACAAAGGAAATAAAAGACCTCTACATTTAAAGCTAAAGTACTCTGAAAAAGGAGATAAAAGAGGATATCAGAAAATGAAAAGATATTCCTTCCTCATGCATAGTAAGAACCAACATAGTAAAAATGGCCATACTTCTAAAATTTTTATACATATTTAATGCAATCTCAAATTAAATAGCATTAGCATGCCTCACAGAACTAGAGAAAACGTTGCTAAAATTCATTTGGAATCAGAAGATACCTAGAATAGCAAAGGTAATTCTGGGCAACAAGTGCAAGACAGGGAACATTGCAACCCCCAACTTGAAATTATACTATAAAGCTACTCTGATTTTTAAAAAAAAAAACAGCATGGTAGTGGCAAAAACAGACCTGAGCATCAATGAAACATATTAGAAGATGTAGAAACAACTCCAGGCATACTTAGCTGTCTTATGTTTGACAAAGGTGTCAAACACATTCACTGAAAGATAGCTTCTTCAATAAATGGTTCTGGAAAAATGGCTTTCCACATGTTATATTTTTCTCTATGCACTGAACTAAAATAAGTATAGATCAAAGGTCTAAATATTACAACCAAAACATTAAATCTCCTGGAAGATAGAATAGGTAGAACTTTTTAAGACATTGGTGGAGGCCAAGACTTTATGAACAAAAAACTCTGATCACACAGCAACTATCACAAAGAATCAACAACTGGGTTCTGATTTTATTAAAAAGCTTTGCATATCAAGAGAAACCACCAACAAGGTGAAGAGACAACACACATTGAGAGAAAAAAATTGGCAGTTGTTCCTCAGAAAAATAATCAGTATGTAGAACACATAAAGAACTCAAAAAAGTCAGACCCTCAAATTTAAAGACCAAATCCAAAAATGGGCATCTAAATAAATACACACTTCTCAGTTGAAAAACTAGAAATGATAAATAAATATATGAAACAATGTTTCACATCACTGGTCATTCTCAAAGTGTAAATTAAAACAACTCTGAGATTCCATCTCACCCCATAAAGAATAGCTATTATCAAATCAACCAATGACAAATGCTAGTGAGGCTGTGTGGAAAAAGGGACCTTCTCCACTGTTGGTGGCAGTGTATACTGGTGCAATTACTGTGGAAATCAATGTGGAGATTCCTCAGAAAACTAGGATCCGGCTATTTCCCTACTTTTATCATCCCTAAAGAATTAAAAGCACCATAACACAGTGTTATATGCACTCCCATGTTTATAGCAGCACAGTTTGCAATAGTCAAATCTTGGAAATAGCCAAAATGTCCATCAACCAAGGAATAATGAATTTTGATATATATATATATATATATATATATAATATAAATATATATTTAATATATATATATTATATATATATATATATATATATATATATATAATAAAGTTTTACTCAGCCAGAAAAAGGGTAAGTTTGAGACATTTCTAGGTAAATGGTTGCACCTTGCAAGCATACTCTTAGGTGAAATAAGTTGGACAAACATGTAAATATCACATTGTTTCTCTCTCTCTCTCTCTCTCTCTCTCTCTCTCTATATATATATATATATATATATATACTTTTTTCTTTGGAAAAAGTTTGAAAAACTGCCACCAGACTCAGAAAAAAATCCTGGTTGTGAGGGAAAAGATAACAACAAATTCAAAGTCAAAATATAGAAAATGTTCTTTCCCTTACTCTTCCTGAACATTTCAATCCCAAATCTGTTAGTGGGACCAAGTAAAGCAGATATGCTCTGGGAGGATGGCTTGCTGGAAGCCCTTTGTTGGGCTTGTGAAAATGAAGAAGGCACTATCAAAGGACAACTGTAATGATGTAGGCCCAGCATGATTAGTTGAGACCTGAATAAAATGAGGAGGGGATTCAAGAAAGTGCAGCTGCAACCAGGAACAGTTCGTTGGACGTAAAGCATAGTGAGATCAGTAGAGTTTCCCTTATCTACAGGGGAACTGGCCAATTAATGGGGAGATGTGCTCCTTTATTTTAGACAGCGATGGGAAAAACTTAGAAAGGACATGCTAGACAGTGATGGGAAAAACAAAGAAAAGGAGAAAACCAGAATGAACCCTGTGGCATTAGATTGCAATTTTGGATATTCATAAGAACTCATGCTTTTCCATATGTAAATACAGAAACAGATATAAATATGTACTAATGTATGTACAAGAGCTAATTAAAATAGTGAATAATTCTTAAATTATTATAGTAAAAGATACATAGCTATTAATCCCCTTCAAAATACTTCCCCTATTTTCAAGCACATTTATCACATCATTCTCACCACTTTCTCAAGTTCTAGATGTCCTCTTTCCTGTCTTTACAAGGTATGATTTAATAATTCAGTGACTGTTGGTCTAGTGTCATGTTAAAATAATCTATGATCATAAAACATTTCTGTCAGTTGTCATCCACTTTATTCACTGGATCTGGTACCCTTAGACTTCTCGTTCTTCCCAAAAGTAAAAATGACCATGAAAGATAAAACATTTTGAATGGATCCAGGACATTAAGGCAGCCAGCAGCGAAACTGAAGTCACTCATGAGAGGATTTCCAGAACTGCTTCAGAATGTGGCAAGAATGATGGGATCAGTGTGTCTGAAAAACTGGGGAGTAGTTTAAGGGGGATTAACACATTTGTGATGAGGCTGTACATGCATAATTGTCCCACTGTGCATGGCTTGTAATATCTGATGGGACTGTCCCATGTCTCCTAATGGGAAAGTCATGCATGTACTACCAGTGGTTCACACTGGTTGGAACATGTTAATAGCACTGTGTTTTTTGCTATAATCATTTTTTAAAATTTAACCATTACTTAGGTTTTAATAATACTGTTATAGGTAGCTGAGTTAGCTAAAAATATAGGCAGTGAGACAGGGCTATGTCCTCCAAGGAACCAGTGCAAAAGCTCAGGTACCTTGCAACCGTCAGGGAGATAGACACCTCCTGCTAGGGACCAGGCCTCAAGACAAAAGGCAAAAAACAAATGGACCCATAATCTAAGGACTGATATTCTAAATAGTTCTCTATCATGCTGAGGAAGTCGGGAATCACCATCCCAACTCCCCTCGGAAGAGTCAGTGTTCTGAAAGCATGCCTGCTTTCTACATGACTCCTTTCTCATTTGTCCCCAATTTAATCAGTTTTACCTGAACTATTAATCTTATTGGTTAACCATAGTAGTGTCCCACCTTACGCCCATCTGCCTTGTGAACTCCCAGGTTTCCCCACCTTGAACCTGTCTCAACCCCATGATTTTATGCTATAAAAGTCCCTAGAAATGACAGAGTCCCTGGCAACCTGCCAGATAGAAGCTTTCTTTCTCTCAATAAATATATTCTACTCTTAACCTCCATTGTTCCTAAAATTCATTCTTCAATTTTAGAGAGCACGAACTCGCACCAGACATATAGTAGGTCAGGAGTTTCATTCCACTATATCAATACCTTGTATATATATATATATATATTTTCTAGCTCTGTCCACAGAAAGGGCCCAGGAGCAGCCATACTTCTACAGTGTGAAGCACACAAACTTTGATTCTTAGCATTATTCTTCGCTAAAAATAACCAGTACAGCTGATACCAGGGCTGAAGCAGAGAAAGTACAAAATGAACTGGAAACTAAGAAAGTACTCAGAAAACACAAGTGTATTGTGAAGAATAATTATGAAGATATGTCAAAAGGACAAAAAAAGAAAATAATTTGAAGGTGCTCCTAATGACCAAATCTGAGGGCACCTGGTATCAAAATAAATAGTGGACTATAACTCTTTGAATACAATAGGAAACTATGATGCCATACTGGAGCAATTTTTAAAATGAAGTACATAAATTTTGATGTAGAGTAAGATAATTGTAAAGTCCCCAAGAACCTCTCAGCTCCCCTCAAAATAATACTAATTACAAAGAGAAGAAAGCATAACTATCCTAGAGAATTCCAACTGATACCACCTTAATCAAGTTATAATCAGATGTGACAAATCAAAACCAATTGCCATCTTATCAGATGTAATACAGTATCATTTCTGAGCAATTTCTGCTGAAAAAGCAAAATCTAAATGTAATCATATGCAATCAATAAAATAAGCTGAAAGATATTTTACAAAATAAATGACCTGCAGTCTTCAAAAGTATCAAGCTCATAAATTTTAAAAATATTGAGCAAGTATCCTAGATGGAAGAAAACTAAAGACACATTACAATTAAATGCAATGCATGATTCTAAATTGGAACATTTCGTTATCAAGAACACTCTTGAGATAATTGGAAAAATGATTAGAATGATTAATATGTGGTAATGTATTAATGTTAATTTCCTGAATTTAATAGTAGAATTGAGATTATCTAAGGTGAATGCTCTGATTTATGTACACTAGAGAATTTAAGGCCGAAGGACATTGTACCAAAAGCAACTCATTCAAGATGGTTTCAGAACAAGAAATAGTCTGTGTACTGATCTTAAACTTTTTTAACACATCTGAAATTGTTTCAAAGTAGTTTTACAAATTTAAAATGGTAATGCAAATTTTGATCCATCCACATAAAAGACATACTTACAGTGAGGATAATGACAACAGAAAATACAAGGCATTTAAGTATTTATTATGATCCAGATGGTGTTTTAAGTACTTTAGAAAAGTATTTAACATGTTACCACATAAAGTGGTGTTGAAGAGGAATGAGGACACAGAAACATATCCTTAATGCATTAAAAACATGCAAATACAAAATAGTACATGTAAGCCCATTTCTTTGTGAACTGCTATGTACACACATGCATTTCATATAGGTGTAGGACAAGATATTAACTGTAATATCATTCTTTGGTGATCTGGATTATGCATGATTTGTATTATCATGTTGTATATGTTTTCCACATTTTAAAAATAATAATCCTGTATTTACATATTTAATTTTTAAAATTTAGAATTTTGCTGTACAGAATAAGTGGAAATGTGAATGATACATCATCATTAAGAGAAAAACATAATACAAAAAATATTTGAAAATATTTGAATCAGGCTGGGGAAATAGCTCAGCAGTACAGTGCAAGCGCAAGGTCCTGAGTTTGATTCCCAGTAAAAAACAGGAAGAAAAAATGACTAAATGAAATATGCCAAAATCTTTAAGCAGTTAAATTTGAATGATAATATTAGAAATTATTGTTAGCTTTTCATTTTCTAAATTTTGTACTATGAACACGGATTGGTTTTATAAGTGGAAAATGCTATTTTTTCATTAGATGATTATTAGAAAGTCTATTACTGCAAAAGATACTAACAATATTGCATTGTGTAGGAGAAACTAAATAAAACTGGATAATGTACTATGGTGACTATACTAACTACATTCATGGTTAAGTGAGATGACCAAGGCACACAAAGACAAATACTGCACAGTCTTAATTATGCACAGAATATAAAAATGTCAAATTCATATGAGTAGAATATAGAATAGTGGTTACCAGGGACTAGGGGTGGGAATGGACTATGAGTGGAGAAAAGGGAGATGGTGGTCAAAGTTTACAAAGTTTAGATAGAACTCAGTTTATCGATCTGTTGCACAGAATGGTAACTATAACAATGCATTGTATATTTCAAAAAAGGCTGAAACATATATTAAATGTTTTTACCACATTACTGTGTAAGGTAATTTGCTAGTTAGCTAGATTTAATCATTTTGTGATGTAGATAAATATAAAAAAATCACATCCTTCATAAACACACACAATTTTTGTCAATTAAAAATAAAATACAAATAAAATCAAATTAAAATTTAAAAATAAATATATGGAAAAATGGTTGAAAGGAATTAATTACTATAACTAATATCAGAGTAGAAATTGTGTATCATTTTCCAAAATTTATATTTTTCACATATATGTAAAATATTAAATAATCATTTATGCTATGTATAAATTATCTTACATGAGAGGCACTGGAATAAGGACTTTTAAGGAATGGTTTTTGAAAATACATTTTAAAACTCAAGAACCATCATCTTATCACTCCCCAAAGGCAAATATATACCATGAGCTGGTTGCCATGGATATGGGGTGTGACAGGCAAAATAATGCCCCCCTCCAATCAAGTAGTAGGTCTACTTCCTAATCCTCAGAACCTGTAAATGTGTTTATTACTTTACATGACAAATAAGTCTGCAGGTACTATATAAGTTAAGGATTGTGAAATGACAAGATCATCTTGGATTATTCAGAAGGGTTCAATGTACTCACAAAGGTACTTAAAATTGGAAGAGGAAAAAAGCAAAGAGTCCAGTGATGAGATATGAGAAGGAACTGACCCATAAGTGCTGGAACTAAAGATGGAAAAACAAGGACAAAGATATGTAGGTATTCCTAGAAGTTGGAAAAGGCAAGTTCTCCCTTTCTACAAAGGAACAGAGTTCTCTTTACACTTTGATTTTTGGCTCAGGGATCCCTCGAACTGTAAGATATTAAATGTGTCATTTTACAGCATTGGGTTTGTAGAAGTTCATTACAACAGCAATTAGAAAACTAATAGAAGAGGGTATGGATAGCTGGGACAAAATTGTGTAATGATTTTAAGCCATCTATTTTAGAGGAAACAAAACAACTGAGGCAGAGTGACTTGGAAATGAATTAACAATAATGTCAGCAGCAAAAACTGTGCCTGGATGTAGATGTGTCCTTAAGTACATGTTCAAGGGCAAATAATACACTAGAACTGTGCACCTAGCAAAATTTACAACAGACTGGGTTGAGTTTTAATTCTATTTTTATCTATCCCCTTGCCCTGCAAGTAATTATTTGATCAATACTTATTCTCAAACTCACAGAAATAAATTACTGAAACTATTTTTCTGAGGGTATTTTACATGTAAAAATACTGATAAAACTTATATCAATATAACTTTAAAGATTAAATTATCACATGCATTGTACAATACTGAAAATCTTACAGAACATATTCTACTATAGAATATTTTTACATTGAACATGTAAAATGCAGTTTTCCAAGGTAAGAATATATGTGTCAAAAACCTGGGTATTCATGTTTTGGAGCTTTCCCTTGCTACAAGAACTTGGAAAATTTCTCTCATCCTTGCATGTCAGATTATCTGTCTTTTTACATGTAAGAAAGTTGAACACTATTTCTATGAACTTTTTGTATCTCTAAACAAATGAAGTCTGTTATTTGTGCATGCACATCTATTCTTAGAAAGACAAATAGCCTTAACTCTGCTTTCAATGACTTTTAAAAAATAAACTTGAGAATATTCAGGGGCCACCTTCCAGGATGAACAAAGTAATTTAAGTATATCATCTTATTAATTTTCAAGACAGGGCAAAGTATTTCTCTTCTGAAAAAAAATGAAATGAAGGAAAAAAGAAACCGGTAGAAGATTAAGTAAGTTGCCACTGTTACACTGGTAGACCTAGAACTAGAACACAGGGTTTTTCAAATCCCAAACTCAGTATAATACATTGTGACTGTTGTACAGACACACCAATCAGGCAAATGAACTACACTTAAAGGAAAATGGGTAGAAGTCCAGGATCAAAAGCTAATATTCATATACATTCCCTTTCATGGTCAAAGGACAAGTATAACGAAGAGGCAGGTTGTGTGGTGGGATCTCATATCTGCCTGTCTCTGAAGGCCACGTGAGTTCCAGTACTGCCTTAGAGAACCTAGACAGAAAAGTATGCTCTAGGTTGGCTTCCACTGCTTCCAGTAGCCATTCAAGCTTGAGAAAGTGAAAGTGGGAGCTAAGCCAATCCTGAGAGACTAGCAAACTCTGGACAGTAGTTGATCTTAGGTAAGGTCTAAAGTTATATACTAGTATTTTCAGTAAAGTACCAGGGAAAAATAAATAAGACTAGCTACACCTAGGCAGAGCGCTCCCTGTCAAAAATCACATTAAATTTAGCATGAATTCACTCTACTTCTTCTATTATTTGTTTCCAAAAAACAAATTGCTTAAATCACTGAAGGTTTTTTTTCTAGCTATCTGTAAGCTACATCTATGTCAGTTTTGTCATGCCATGCTGAAACAATAACATAACTTCATCTCCAAGAGAATTATTTTTTCATACAAGAAAAGATAGGAAGGACACATTCCTTAACCTCAGTGGTAGGTTAAGGACTTGGGTTCACAGAGTATATTTATAGTAGGCCTATCTATATGGGTCACAAGTATTTAAATTCTCATATCTAATCCTCGATGGTAGACATAGATGTGGGAAAAGCAAAGAGTTCATGTTTTCTGTACATTTTAATCTAAAATAAAGCAACAGTAGAAGAAAAATGAAATGTGGTAGGAAAAGTCAAACTATTATATAACATTAATTTAAGATATTTAAGAAAAACTCAGGAAAATTCCTCTGACAGCATAGCTTTAAAAGCATCTATATTGACAAAGGCTCTGTCTTGGTTACTTTTCCCTTGTTGCTGAGACAAAATACCCAACACAAAAGTTAAGGGAGGAACAGTTTATTTAGTTCACAGTTTATAGAGGTTTCAGTCCATAAGAAACTGCCTCCAACGTAGGGTGGCATCATTGTAGAGAATAGTTCATGGCAGGCAGAAGGTAGAAAACAAAACAAAGGACTTTAACAGCATCTTTCTG
>PVJX010052285.1:0-10014 GCA_004027295.1 Dolichotis patagonum | reverse complement strand
TGTAGCTGCTGGTTTCAAACAGGAGCCTAAAGAGAATTCTTTCTGTGGTCTGTTGGCCATTTCAGAACTTTGGAAATGGAATGGTCAATTCATCAGAAAGAAATAGCAGGTGAGTATGGCGGACTTTAGGGGGCCTGCAGGGGAGAGACCCTGGCGCCTCGGGACCTGCACCATGTGGTTGACTCGGGGTGCCAGGAGAACAAGGAGCCCCCCTCTCTGGGGGCAACTGAGAGTGTGGCAGGCTTTTGGCGGCCTGAAGGAGAGAGACCCTGGGGCATCAGGACCTGTACTGTGCTGTTGACTTGGGGTGCTGGGAGAACAAGGAACTCTACCCGTCTCTGGGGGGCGACTGTGATCCTGCCTGCTTGTGGGCTGAGAATCAGACATCTCATGTCGTCCTGTCCCCCATCCCGTGTTCCCCCCTCTCCCTCCCCCTGCTTAGCAAGTGGGAGCCAGTGAACTACACATCTTGTGAAAAGATTGGCTATGTTATTTAGTATGAGCTCTCCATATGCAAAGATAAGGACAACCATTTGGAAGAAAACAAGAGACAATATGACAGATAGTGAAGATCTCTGGTTGTCTAGCTTTGAAATTTATGCTTTCTTATGTCCCATTCTGTTTTGTGTTGTTGTGTTTAATTTTACTCCCTTTTAAAATAAAATTTAAAAAAACAATTGATGTAGTTTCTGTCTGTATAATTTGCCTGTTCTGAAGATTACATATAAGTGGAATTTGTGGACCTTTGTGTCTGGCTTGTGGGTACATTATTTTCAAGATTCAACCATACTGTTGCATGTATGTATCAGTATTGCATTCCTTTTCTTTCTTTTTTTTTTTTTGGTACTGGGGATCAAACTCACGACCTCACGCTTGCAAAGCAGGCACTTATGCTGCTGAGCTAATCCCCAGCCCTGCATTCCTTTTTGTGACTGAATAGTATTCCACCATATGGACATACCATGTTTGGTTATTTATCAGTTGATTAATGTTAGGCTGTTTCTATTTTGGCACCTATATAGTACTACTATGAACTCTTCCTGCAGCTTTGTTTGTGTGTATTTTTTTCAATTCTATTAGATATCCACCTCAGAGTGAACTTGCCGGGTCATGTAACACTTTTTATCCCTTGTTGAATTACAGTGTATGCGGGCCGGGGATTTAGCTCAGTGGCTTAAGCGCCTGCCTGGCAAGCGTGAGGTCGTGAGTTCGATCCCCAGTACCCCCCTCCAAAAAAAACAATTACAGTGTATGCTTGGTAGTTGCCTGTGTTGATTAAATAGATAAAATATAAAACAAGTTGAAAAGTTGGAGCATGTTCAAGAAAATACAGAGATGAAAGATACTTAATGGCTGTTGAGGGGTGGGCACTTAAGAATGCTGAGGGTACACTCCATGTGCGAGGTTTAAGACTGGTCCCCAAACATAGGGTCACATCCAAATCCCCTACATTTTCAAATGTTACTTCCGATGGGAAGTTTCTCAAGATGTGACTACTGATGGGGAGATCATCCTGAATTATCTGGTGGCTCCTAAATGCAATCACATACATTCTTCTAAGAGATGGCAAAAAGAAATTTGACTCACACAGAGTAGAAGGTGGAACAGACAGAGCTGAAGATGCCCTCCTTTGGAGTGATGTGGCCACAAGCCAAAGCATGTGACAGCCACTAGAGGCAGGAAGAGGGAGGAACAATTCCCCCCTAGAGCCTCCAGAGGGAGCATGGTTCTGCTGACACCTTGGCTTTAGCCCAGTGATACTGATTTTGGATTTCCGGCTTCCACGATTGTAAGAGAATAAATTTCTGTTGTTTTAAAACATGAAGTTTGTAATAGCAGCTTCAGGAAACTAACAAATCCAAATCATTTTAGATCAATGCCGAGAAGCACAACCACTGACTGTTAATCTACTCTTGGCATGAGGCTATTTACCATATATTTAGCAGGGTTTGTTTATTTTGTTTCGCTTTTTAAACAGCGTCTTGTTATGTATGTAGTTCAGGCTGGCCTTGATCGCAGGGGATCCTCCTGCCTCAGCCTCCTGAATGCCAGCATGGCAGATGTGCACCATCGTGGCCAGCTAAGACTATGATTTTTAACATACTTGTCCAGTGTCTGTGAAGGACTAGGTTGAAGGGCAAGAAAGAGGAGAGGCCCAGCTGAGCAGCTCTCCCTGAACCCCAAGGGCTCACCTTGGGACCTACCTGCACATCTCCTTTTCCATACACTCCCTCCCCTTCTCCGTACACTCCCACGGCGGGGGCGGCTGATGGGAAAAAAAGGGATGGGAAAGAGAAGAGAGAGCCAGGTTATTCCCGCTAGCAGTCTGGCCTCACGCTGGGGATCCCTGGACACGCGGCCTTTTCCCGTCTGGCCCCGCCCTGAGACGTGGGCACAGCGAAGCCCCGCCCCTTCATGGGAGCCAGACCCGCCCAGACCCCGCCCCCAAGGATGCTCTGGGGGAGAAGGGGGCAGAAACGGGGTGGGGGGTCGGGAACCGGGTCGGGGTCCTGGGTGAGAGGAGCGCCGGAAGGCCGGGTCTTGGGGCCCTGTGCTCCCGGGTTCACGCCTGACCACCTTCTCGGGGGCTTCCATTCATTTGGGGCCAAAAGGGAACCGCTGCCCACGCCCCCAGACCGCGGTAGCTTCCGAATGAAGGGCTGGGGGGGCGCCGCGCGGCCGGGGAGGGGAGAGGGGAGAGTGGGATGGTTCGGCGTCCAGCGGGCCTCGTGTCGGGCGAGGGTCCGGAGACCCTGGATGGAGCTCTGGGCCGTCTGCAGCGCCGGTCACAGCCGGGGAGCACGGAGCACGGCTCCGGGGCAGCGCAGTGAAGACCGGGCGCCCCAGGTCTAAGAGGGCTCTAGGCGCCCGTGTGCTCGGGGAGGCCTGGCGGAGCGCGGTGTGGGTGAGCAGCACGGGCTCCGCGGGTGCGGGCTAGGCGGCGCCTAGGTGCGCGGGGCAGCCGTGGTGGCCGCGCCTGGGCCCAGGTGGTCTGGGGCCTGCTGGCCGCAGGTCGGGACCCCGGGCCCAGCGCGGGCCCTGGCCCGGCTCCCGGAGGCGGCTGCCGCAGGCGCCGCGGGGGACCGGGTGGGGGCCTGCGCCGGTCGGCCGGGGGCGGAGAAGCGGGGGTCGGGGTCCCTCCCCCTGGCGCGGGCTCAGGAATCCGCGGAGGGCGGGCGGAGGCGCCGGGGTGGGCCGCGCCGGGCGGCGCGCGGGCGGGCGGGGGGCGCTTCCTGGGGCCGCGCGTCCAGGGAGCTGCGCTGTCCGCCTGTCCGTCCGCCCGCAGGCACTGCCGGAGCCAGCCGAGCCGCCGGACTGCGCGGGCCGAGTGAGTGGCCGTGCGTGGGGGAGGGCGCGGGCCGAGTCGGGCCGAGACGTGCAGCGCAGAGCCCGGAGGCCCGGGCTCCTCGGCCGCTGTGCCGCGGGACCGGGCGGGGGCGGGGCGGTCCCAGCCGGTGGGCCTAGACCCGGTCCGCCAGAGGCTCCGGACTCCCATACGGTCCTGAGCGAAGACAGCTGGGGCGGATACAGGGAATAAGGGGTGCCATGGCAGAGACCCCTGACCCTGCGCACCATCTCTCAGCCCCAGGATGCTCCCCTTCGCCTCCTGCCTCCCAGGGTCTCTGCTGCTCTGGACGCTGCTGCTGTTGCTCTTGGGGGCAGCGTATCCCCAGGATTCCGAGGAGCCAGACAGCTACACGGTGGGTACCATGGGGCCACTGGCCTGGGATTAATCAGCAGAGACAGAGACCAAGATTCTAGAAGTGCCGCTGCTGGGGAAGATTCTCCTCTCCCCTGGTGGGTGGAACGAACGGTAGGGGGCCATGGTTGGGTGCAGGCCAAGAGGGAGGGTGACCGGGCTCAGGCCCTGGTCTTGGCCTGGCCAGTGGGAGGAAACCTGGGGCGATCACTGGCCACCTCTGGTTCCCTCCCAGGAATGCACAGATGGCTATGAGTGGGACCCAGAAAGCCAGCACTGCCGGGGTGAGTGTGCCTCGGGGACCCCCAGGAACCAGGAAGTTTTCTTGCTTCCCAAAGATGCCCCCAACTCCATGATCGGCAGATCTGCTGGGCCCAGGCCAACTCTGATTCTCCTGGGCCGGCTCCGTGAGGGGTGGCTCCTCCCTCCAACAAACCCAGGAAATCCACCTCTACCCTGCAATAGGCCAGAAAACAACTGGGCACTGCCCGGAGGAGCTGGGTTGTGTACACTGCTTTTTGTGTAAGCCACTCTCCTGTTTAGCGCTTTGCCCCACCGCAGCATGGGAGGCCACTGTCCACAGGGCTGGGTCGCCAGCTCTGCCAGGCCTGCCTGGGCTGATTTAGAGCCTGAGAGCATTGAGGAGGGATAGAGACCTACTTGGAGGCAGGAAAATGGGGCAACTGTGGGAACAACTGTCCCATCTCCAGCCCTGGCAGAGTCTGGGGAGGGGTCCTGGGAGGGCAGCCTCAGCTTGCTGAGAAGCTAAACCTTGGCCAGTCCCATAGTTTCAAGAAGGCCAAACAGGACTGCTGCCTCCCTCTCCCTCTAGGGCCAGCCCAGGAGACTGGCCATGCCCAGCAGCCCCCTCTCTGCAGATGTCAACGAGTGCCTGACCATCCCTGAGGCCTGCAAGGGAGAAATGAAATGCATCAACCACTATGGCGGCTACCTGTGCCTGCCCCGCTCAGCTGCGGTTATCAACGACCTGCATGGCGAGGGACCCCCACCACCAGTGCCCCCCGCTCAACACCCCAACACCTGCCCACCAGGCTATGAGCCCGACCAACAGGAGAGCTGTGTGGGTGAGTGGGAGCTGCTTGGGCTCACAGATTTTGTCCTCTTACTAAGAGTCTTAAAATCCTATATCTCATATTCCTCCTTGCTCAAAGCCTCTGGCTCCTAGGGGAGATGTCCTCAACCCTCATTCAGATCCCTACTTCCAGCAAGCCTGGGGTGGGTCCCAGTGCCACAGCCAGCCTCTGGGACCCTGGCCTTACGTCTTCCAGAGACATCCAAGAGTCCCACCTCCCAGTACCTGCCCCTGCCCCGGGAGGGATGGTTCTGGGTCTGTGTTGCTGGGGTAGGGTGTATGGACAGGACTTTGTTTCCTCTGCTCCCCTGACATGAGCTGCTGTAGGTTTGGTGTAGCTTTTCAGTTGGTTTTCAGGCTGGTGGACCATCATTGGTGTTGTGGGGGGGGGATCTAATTTACATGCTCATGTTTTGGGGTGCCAGTCACACATGTATCCATATGAATGGTATCTGGCCTGTGTTGTCCTCTCAAATTGAGGTGTCTGTCCTGTTTGCTGGTGTGAGATTACAGGCAGGGGCTAAGTGGTATCTCCCACAGATGTGGACGAGTGTGCCCAGGCCTTGCACGACTGTCGCCCCAGCCAGGACTGCCATAACCTGCCTGGCTCCTACCAGTGCACCTGCCCTGATGGCTACCGCAAGATTGGGCCTGAGTGTGTGGGTGAGTCCAAGGAGCAACTGCTCTGGGCCTCTGGTCTGGCTCTTGACCTAGTACCTGACTCCTCTTCTAACCTACCTCTGGGCTTCACCCCAGTCCCCTGCTACCTATGCCCTCCTGTCATCATCAGACACAGAGGACTGTAATGGGGAAGGGGGTGTCCTGTTTGACATGGTCCTGGCCCTGTCCCTCTCTCCAGATAAAGACAGGGCCATGAGTGCCAAGACTTTTATTGTAATCCAAATATTATAATTCTCACCCCCCAAAAAAACCCCAAATATTGTAATCCCTTTTCCCATCCTCCTCGAAGTCTGGAAAATTTATATTTGTAATCCCATTGTAATATTTTTGGAATCCTGGCAAGTTAATTCCAATCTACCACCTCTAGTGTAACCCATGGCAAGAATAAAGACACTGAGACATATTTATAGTTATGGGCAGCCAAGGGATCCTGAGTCTGCTCCAGGTGAGGATTCACAGAACAAAGACCTTGACCCAGGGCCTCACCCAGAATTTATTACCTCATGGAGAATAGAGTGCTCTGGGATGAGTAAGGTGAGAATGGTGGGAATTACATGAGTCTGTGAGCTAGGCTTAGCTAGGAGGCAGTATGCAGAGAGGAGTATGCAGAAACACCAATGTGCATAACTCAATTGGGGCAGATTTAAATGTTTAGAAGGCTGTTGCTTCAGTTTCTGATATGTAAACTTTTGTGCCCTGGGAAGTCATAGCCTCTCACCTTGAGGTTCAAACTCAGTTGACATTCCTGGAGCTATGTGGCTCTGCCATCCTGCTGCGCTCAACCATTTATAGGGAGACATGAGGAAACAGGAAAGTGTCAGCTGGCTTTAAAGAGTATATATCAGGGACCAGGTGTTCAGCTCAGCAGCATAAGTGCCTGCTTGGCAAATGCAAAGTCTCCAGTTTGATCCCCGGTAAAAAGATTACACATCAGCACCTCAGCCAGCTCTTATTTACATTGCTTAGAGCCAACTGAAGGGAGAAGGAAATAGCTCAGCCAGCTCCGTACACATCAGTACATGGAGACAGGGCCCAGTTTAACTAATGCAGAGGTAATTATTCTGCATTCAAGGAGAGCCTTCAGTTCCAGCCGGTTCAAGCCTCACCTGACCGCTGCCCAGCCCTCTTTCCCTCACTTCCTTCCAGACATAGACGAGTGCCGCTACCGCTACTGCCAGCACCGCTGTGTGAACCTGCCTGGCTCCTTTCGCTGTCAGTGCGAGCCGGGCTTCCAGCTGGGGCCCAACAACCGGTCCTGTGTGGGTGAGGCTGGGCCAGGCCAGATTCCTGGTTCTGGGCAAGGAGATGGTGGTGGTGGTGGAAGGGGCAGGGAGCTCCCTTTCAGGTGTGGTGGGGTCTCTGGAGTATTCCTCCACTTTTCCATTTTTCCTGGTACCCCCAGATGTGAATGAGTGTGACATGGGGGCCCCATGCGAGCAGCGCTGCTTCAATTCCTATGGGACCTTCCTGTGTCGCTGCAACCAGGGCTATGAGCTGCACCGGGATGGCTTCTCCTGCAGCGGTGAGATCCCCTCTGCTGCCTTGGGCTGCTACATTGGTCCCTTAGGTCCTGCCTCAGGCCACAGAGTCTTTCATTTCCTTCATGTCCCACCTGTTTCTGCACCCATGTACCTCTTATTTTTGGGGGGAGGGGGTTTCTTTTTGAGACAGGGTCTCACTATGCAGTTCAGGTTGGCTCTGATCTCACTTTGTAGCCCAGGCTGATCTCGAATTTACAACAATCCTCCTCTCAGCCTCCTGAATGCTGGGATTGCAGGCATGTGCCAGCACACCCAGCTCATGTACCTGTCGTATACTCCATTCTGGCCTCACTGCTGAGCACTCCCAGCCTGGCAGGAAGGAAGGCACAGTTGGGCCTCTACTGAAGCTCACTGGGGAGACAGAAAAGAATGCTGTTACAGGAGTTGGGCTGACCTGCATTCAAATCCTGCTCTAGCTTGAGCTGCTCTTCTCTGAGGCTGTTTCATCTGTAAAATGGGTTGTCTAGCAGCTAAAGCAGGGCACAGAAAGGCTTCGGCAAGTCTGAAGTAGCTGAAGTGAACAATTCATTGAGAATCTGCCCCGTGCAGGATACTTCCCTTATATACTTGGACTTGCTAATCCTGGCGACAATCCTAGGAAGGGAGGTGTAACATTTTTCCTTCCTCTGTCAAACGAGGACATTGGCATCTCTGGGTTTGTTGGAAGGATTATAAAAAATAAGCATAAAGTTCTAAGTAAATGGTGCCTTTCATCCTTCCATTAAGAGGGTAAGTGACTTGCCGAAGTGTTCACAGCAAGGATGAGATGGGGCCGGGGTCCTCAATCTGCACTTCACCACATGTCAGCTGATGTACTCCATTCATGTGACGATGCTGTGCTGTAGACCAGAGCCTTGTTGGTGTCTGGCAGCATAAGAGGGTTAAAGTAGCAAAATAGTATCTTTCCCTGAAGTCACAGTTAGCAAGGGGTGTCTAGGGGCTGATTGTGGGATGCAGAAACTGCTCAAGTCACTGAAACTTGGGACTCATGTAATCTAACCTATGTATTTTACTGGCAGGGAAATGGAGGTTCCCAAAAGTCAGACAGCAGGACTCACTCCCAAGTTTAGATTTCTAGTTTTTATTTATTATTATTATTAATGTTTTTTTGAGACAAGGTCTTGCTATGTAGCTCAGGCTGGCCTTAAACTTGTTATGTAGTCCAGACTGGACTCAAATGTGCAGTGCCCTCCTGCTTTGGCTTCCTAAATGCTGGGATTACAGGCATGTGCCCCCACACCCAGCTTTTTATTTATTGAATTAATTTTTTAATCTTAAAGTCTTGGGACAAAAATAGACGTCTATGAGCAGGGAGGTTAGGACAGACCTACCTTTCTAGCTATTGGGCGGTGCTGGGGACTGAACCCAAGGCCTTGTGCGTGCTCAGGGGGTGCTCTGCCACTAAGCCACATCCCTACCCCTCAGACCTTTCTTAGAACCCCTTTCTTAGAACATCCTGAGCTTTGCAGGGCTAGTCTCATCCCTTTCTCTCTTCCTATATTCAGCCTTACATGGGGCTGGGCTCTCAATAAACGTTTGTGGGATCCAATTGTAAGGATGGCCCAGGGTCCTCATCCCCACCCTCCCTCAGATATCGATGAGTGCAGCTACTCCAGTTATCTCTGCCAGTATCGCTGTGTCAACGAGCCAGGCCGCTTCTCCTGCCAGTGCCCTCAGGGCTACCAGCTGCTGGCCACTCGTCTCTGCCAAGGTACTAGTTGCCCAGGTGGGACAGGCCGGGTGATGTCAGGGGCTGTTGGCCTGACACCCCAGATTCCAGCCCCTTTTCCCTGGCACAGACATTGATGAATGTGAGTCGGGCGCACACCAGTGCTCTGAGGCCCAAACCTGTGTCAACTTCCATGGGGGCTACCGCTGCGTGGATACCAACCGCTGTGTGGAGCCCTACGTTCAGGTGTCTGACAAGTGAGTCGATGCAAACCCACACTCCCCTATGAAACTACAACTCCCAGAGGACTGTGTGGCCAGACTGATGTCTAAATGGGTTGGCATGTGCACTGTGGGATGATGGGAGTTGTAGTCTTACACCAGGGAGAATGCTCGAGATTCCTCTTTTTGGGGGAATGGGTCAGGCGCTCATTCCTGTTTCCCATTTGGGGGTCTCTAGCCGCTGCCTCTGCCCAGCCTCCAACCCTCTGTGTCGGGAGCAACCCTCGTCCATTGTGCACCGCTATATGAGCATCACCTCAGAACGGAGCGTGCCTGCAGACGTTTTTCAAATTCAAGCCACCTCTGTCTACCCTGGCGCCTACAATGCCTTTCAGATACGTGCCGGAAATTCACAGGGGGACTTCTACATTAGGGTAAGACCCTGCCCTGCTTCCCTCCACAATTGACATGCATGATCTAAAATGGAATTCCAGGAACCGTAAGAGACTGGGCCTTGCTACTCAGCCCCGCCTCTATTCCCAAAGCCCTGGCCCTGGAGGCGGGGTTTCTATGGGAAGTGGGGTGGGGAGGCAGTACTCTAGGTTCCCAGGGTATAAACTTGATGTTAAATAACAAGCCCTGGATCATTGCGATTTGAGGCCTGGTACTGGTTTTCTCTACCTTACCTCAGTTTCTTCATCCATGAAACAAGGAATGGTGTACCAGTGCAGGAACCCTGGTGAGGGAAGCTAGCTCTGCTGACAAGCTGTTGGTGGAGGGGCCCAGGTGTGGCTCACAGTGAGGAGTGCAAAGGTTCTCAAGGCTGTGGTCCCCGTGCTGTATTCAGCAGGAGGGCTGTGTCTAGCAGCTGGGCTTGTTTTTCTTTTGGACACTGAATGCTCTGAAGGGGAGTCTGCCTGCTCGGGATCATCAAAAGCTCCACCACCCCCAAGTCACACTTGACCTTAAATCAGTTAGCTCTGGTTAGACAAAATTACAGAAATTAACTGGAAATGGGGAGAACACCAGTGAGAGATCTCCAAGGGCAGGACCTGGGTACAGGAGGGGACGATCTCCAGAGTATCATCAAAGAGCTGGATAAGAAGCAG
>PVJX010052284.1:0-10009 GCA_004027295.1 Dolichotis patagonum | reverse complement strand
AACTATGACCATCAAAGAAGTGGTGTATATATACAAGTTCATCTGAATACAAAAAAACAGGTATTGAACTGGAAGATCTGGAGTTCTTCTCTTCCAAATCAAACATAGGTTAACTGCACCTTTTGAGGTCTTGGATTTTTTAGTGCCACTCTCTGTACTTTAATCAATGGATCAGCAAAAGGTGTAGACACACAAGGAACCCTCTGAATGTTCCAATAAATTAATCTATCATTTCATCCTGGATTATGATTCAATTCTGTTATTTTAATTCCACAAAAAGACTCTACTTTTTTGTTCATTTTTAAAGAGAATAAAACCTAACAAAATAGAACAGAACAAAATCAATCCACACAAGGAAAACATTGAAATTGATTTAAATCAATTCAAATGAATTCAATTCAAATCAAATCAAGATAATTCAAAATCATCCATTATTATTATTTTTAACTAATGGATGAGCAGCTTCATGTTGAGAACATTTACATACCATATTATTCCATACACACACAAACACACACGCATGAAAGCAAATAATTTCCATGTAGTCATACATAGTGAAGTGCCTTCAGAGTTTTCATAGACATCTTTATTACAAACCCTGCTAGGAAAAGAGCAATGCACAGTATAGAAGAGCCTATATTTAGGAGTGACTCCAGCAGGTCCATTCCTCAGCATCCTAGCAACAGCCAAGGGGTGAATAACTCAGGGGTTCTTTTTAATTCCTTGCTGTTCCAATGTGTGCCATGCTATGCCCATAGGTTTGGGACAACCTATGGGCATAGGTTTGTCTTCCTTGTGGGTTGTTTCAGCATGATTCCAAAAATGAACTCTTATTAACTGCAACACAAGGCATACACTGTACCTTCAACTACAGGTGGATGGAATACATAATTTTTCCAGGTAAGAGATATTTGGGACTTCAGAGGACAATTGTTCATGAAGTACTAGCATCCTTTACACTGTTCAATGGAAGACTTGTTCTGCAAATCTGCAAAAGAAACAGATGTTACTTCTCAGGTTATTCCAGATCATGTGCACATATGATTTCAAACATAGCATGTTAATACATTACACAGCCTAATGGGCTGAGTGGGCAATTTAATGGGGAGACAGACCTTGGGGAACTGCTTCATATTGGGGTGAGCAGAAGTGCAGCATTTGTCTACTAGTGATGGCTTGGATACAGTTTTGTAAAAGGTGTGTCTGCAGTCTGAAAAGACAGGGCTTGAAGGAGAGTAGGATGGTTACACAGGTCAAGGTCAATGGTCTTGCTAAGTGAAAGGGCAATGAGCTGTGTCCTCGGACATTAGTCTAGGATTCCAACTTAGGCTCTCTAATTTCTGAAGCCCCTTCAATGATTCTTTTATTAGCATCCTGTACTATGACCAGCTGGTTTCTGTAGAAACAGCACACTTCTCCTAGGAAGACACAGAGGGCACTTTTATCAAACTTTCAGTGGTTTAAGCCTCTTTGCTTTTGGAGAAATATTGTACCAGAGAGTCAATTTAGGATTGAAATGTGACAGTGGTCTTGGCTATCTCTTTAAGGTTTTGACATAGGTTTGAGTCAAGGAGTTGGAGTAAGACAAACCAGTTATTCCTGTTTCCTTTCAGCAGTGATTACCAGGCCTACAAAGAGAAGGATTAACTGCATCACTCTGAACTGTCAATACTGGGTCTTTACTATAATGGGCAGGCTCTGGTTTCCTGGAGCTATGTCTATATTTGGCATAAGATGTTCTAGTGTCCAGGTTCTGTTCCACGTAGTGGGAAGACACAGACAGTTTCAGGCTCCACAGAAGATAAAAACACCTTGACTTGGTAAAGAATGCTAAAAAGATGTTTAACTTTTCTGTCTTTTTTTATCGCAAATGTTTAATGTTCCCCAAAAGGACAGCTTCCATAAGAGTGTGAAAATGCCCTCTAGTTTGAGGAATTTAAGGAGCAGCTATGGTTATATTTTTCCTGTGGAAGAAAAACCTCTTATTGACTATTACCAGACCCTCAGAGCAATAGTTGAAAGTGGGCAAAAGGAGATAGTAAGTGATGGTAGGATTCTGAGTACAGACAATCTTTGGATGCATATCTATGCATAAGAGATGGAAGTCAATGCAGAGATCAGAGTGTTTGACCAGGAGTGCAGCAGTGACCATCTGTGGAACACTTAGAAATCAATGTGCCTACTGAATGGTAATTTTGAGTTATTTAGAGATTAACATGACCTGTGAAGGCTAGGATGATTAATGTAAAATTACATTAGTAGGGAGGGATGTGTCCAAATAGTAACCAAGAGGACATATTGTGCTCTATGCAAAGGGGAGCTTGAAAAGATAGGATAGAGGTGGTAGATATTGGAGTATATATAGGCTTATTTGAATCTTTGTAAGAATTCAGACTCTTTAGGTAAGTTTGTAAAAGTTGAACAGTTCATGATGACACATTATCTATTTGAATAACAGCAGCAAAGGGAAACCCAAAATAGAAAAGAATGGCCATGGTTCCTGGAGGTGAGTTTGTGTAAACACAGACTCCTCTTGTACATGAGGATGGTAAGGTTCTTGTGAGAACATACTGTGGCAGAATGAGTATAGTCTTACAGGTGACAGCATTTATGGAAATACAGGACCAATAGTCTTTCGTCAGGGATGGGTTGGACCAGTTAGGTAAGGAGTGGGTAAGCTGGACTGTCCTGTACAGATGTTTGGGCATAGGTGGGAAGATCAGTGGGCCAGATTCTGTGGGGGATAGGAGGATTATACTGACTAATGTGACTGTGCACGTAGAAAGTGATTGCATTCTTGAGGCAGAAAGTCACAAATTTGTAAGACTAACATAATGGAGAATAGGACACACAAAACAAGGCATAGTGAAAACTGGGCATTGTTTACGTCTTCTTTATCTGCCTTGGACCTCTTTATTGACTGTAAAACAGGAGGAAGGTAAGAAAGAAAGAAAATAATGTAACTCCCTCTGGGGAGAAATCACAGCATACTTTGCTAAAGAAGATCTTTTATTCACGTGTTGAAAGACTGGGAAGTTGAACCAGTTGGTGAAACCAGATGAAATCAGCATAAACCAATCAAATAAAATAGAAGAAATGATAGGATATACAGAGGCAAGGCCTTCAGCTGTTTTCTGTGATTTTTGGAGAGAATGAGAGATGTATGGGTGATTACTTATGACTTTCAAAAAGGGAAATTTTCATTCAGGCATACCTTAATTTGAGATCAATATTTGCACCGTGGATTCTTCTAAGCAGAGAGCTGGAGGAGTGCCATCAATAGCACTGAAGTGTCCCTCCCACTTTTCCTGCAAGGTTTGGGTTTCAAGTTTTTAATCAACCCCAACTTGTTAGCCATGTTGTTATCATATGGGCAGGTATCAGAAGGCAGGAAAAAGTTAAAACCATGTTGTATTTCTTTTCAGACTGGTTGTAAATCTGGCAGATAATTTCCAATAGGGCTTGTCTCTGGCCTAAAGTTAGGTCCAAGCAGGAAGATGTTCCACTATGAAACTTCAGAGGGACCTTACCTGAAGGATATCTAGGAATAGAGGGAACTCCTAAAATATCAGTTGAGGGAAGAGAAACCCAGTCTTTCTGTAGCTAGAGTGTTAACATAGTAAGATGGGTTTTAGGTAGTGTTAGCTTTTTCTTCTTTACTTGAGCACTGAGGTTGACAAGGAGCATGTAGTGTCCCGTAGATCCCTATCATCTTAGACACTTCTTGCATAACCAGACTTAGAAATGTTGGGCTATTATCTGAATGAATGGAGGGTGGGGGCCAAATTGAGTATATTGTAGTCAGGGTTTGCAAAGAAAAATATTTTGTATAGGGCACACAATTTAGTATTATCTTATCTATAATGTTCACCAAGGAGTCAAAAACAATGAAAGTGCAGGAAAACTCTCTACAAAGCAACAACCTAGGGAATCCAGTCAAGGTTCTGGCTCCCAAAGCAGTGACCTGTATATGTCCAGTTAAAAACCACAGCCCATCATAATGCCTCCCATGAGTCCTCCTGAAGCCCTAGAGCCCATGACAAAGACTAATGAAAGTCTATTTCATGGATCTGCCCTGAGAAATCCCAAAGGTCAGTAGTGGAAACCAGAAAATCTATGCCTGTGGGATGAAGGTTCTGTGCCAGTAAGTTGAAACTTCTGCAATGGATCTGAGAAGCAATGCTTAAAATAAAAACAAGAGATCCCCCGAAAATTACCACCACCATATTCAGTAACAGTGAGGTCCTAAACTTCTCCAATGATGAGGAAAACCTAGTTCAATCTCCTGGAGATTGAACAACATGCATCTTACACCATGAAGTCAGTTAGCCATGCTCAAAGTATAGGCCAGAGCTCCCCCAGTGTGAACCACACCTTACTCAGGGGAAATGTCCTGAGCTCCTCTGATGATGACAGGCAAGTTTATATCAGGGAATCCCACATTGCCATTCTTACAGGAGAACCAACAGTTCCCAAAAAACCAACATCTCCAAAGAGTATTGCTCTGCATCTCCAGGTCTCCTTTTTATGCCGGCAGCAATCCTCAGGTGGCAGCATCTCTATCAACACCATGCAGATTCAGTTCAGCTGGTGTTTAGGTTGGCCATAAATTTTCAATACAACATAGATTATGTCCATTAGAGGAGAGTGCATTATCGCTATAATTTTTCCTAAACCTATAGAAAATCCTTTACACACTCTAACCAGTGATAAGGACAAGCAAGATTCAAAGATATCTTACTATTCTTATGCATGGTGTTTGTGAAGTCAATCTTCCATTCATAGGTTGGTGAGCATCCCCATGCCTGTGGTGTGAGTAAAGGAAGGAGTCTCAGAGAACTCTGGGGTGTAGTTAAATGGAAGGCTGGACACTGAACTATAATAAACTTAAGACAGGTGTTGCCGGAAGGAAAACAGATAAAAGGCTCAAATAGATAGGCTGAGAGATTGAGACCTATATAAAAACTATTATGAAGACCTGAAAGAATAGTGTAAGTTTCTGAGGAAATAGAAATGAATCTTCCTTGACAGAAGAACAATCAGTCTTTTGTGGGGTAGTTCTGGTATTGCTGATATGGAGAGGAGGTGTTGGCAGAGGGTAAAGTAGGAAAGCACAAATTATTGGCCTCTTATAGTATGGTGTTGGGTATTAGTTGCTTCCTTTTTGGTTTTATCTACAGAGGCATTTCCAGTGGCTATGGGATTTGGGAGTCTTCAGTTTCTCCTACAATGAAGTACAGCCACCTGCGTTGGTAGAAGACTGCCTATAGATGGGTCTTAATGCAAAGGGCATTCATGATTGAGGACTCCTGAAAGGTGAGAAATCGTCTCTCTGCTCATATGACAGTATGGTTGTGAAGGATGTGAAATTCATATTGGAATCAGAACTTTTCAACCTGTAAGGCTTAGGCCAACACAATGGCACAGGTTAGAGCAGTCTGTCAGCATGTCTAGAGGTCATTCATGAGGGAAGATCTGCAGTTTCTATAACAGTGTCCTGTGAAAAAACTGCATATCGTGACTTAGCTGACAGTGTATGGAATGCCTTATAGAATCTCCCAACAATATACCAAGTGGGATCAGTGGTAGGGAAGGGAAATTTGATATATGAGGAAAGGACAAGAATATTATGTGGATAAGAGACAGACAGACACATGAATCTGACATCTTAGAATGAGGCAGAGTGAGTATGAGAGGAGGGGCAGAATCAAAGTCAGGATCCAAAGCTACAGCTAGTGTCATGATTTCTTTGAAAAGTACAAAGAACTAAGATTGCAGGAGTGGACAGAAAATGAGAGAGATGTGATGAAGATAGGAGACCACTCAGATTATGGGAGGAGTATAACATGTGTGTAAGAGAAACTAAGTGTGGCATACATTCATAAGAAGCCTGTCCAATTTAAGACTGTGGAATCCAGTCACTTATGTAGGAGAGCAGTTGTGCATAGACTTAGCTCTGTTGTACATACATAGAAATGTTGTGTACAGTTTGAAACGATGCACATAAATGTTTTAAAGATTTTTGGGAGGGATTTGTAAATAAGATTGTAGAAAGTTCTTATGATATAAACTTTCCAGTGAGGCCATTTGAGTATGATTATATAAGAGTATGCTAAAGGGCATGTAATGGGTGATACATTATGTTAAGCTGGGAAGTTTAGGAGTTTAAATATAACAACTCGTCAGGGGGCCAGGGTCCTCAATTTGTAAACATCCTCATCTTGTAAAGGAAGATGGATGGAATGCAGAACGTGTGAGTGTACACTCACCCCAGTAGGCAGTTACCTGCTTACAGTACAAGGGATGAAATAATACTTGGTCTGTCACTCTTCTTGTGCTCTTCCTGCATTTCCTGTCTTCTGTCATCTTGAAGTGTTGCCCCTGTGCCATGCCACCCTGCCTTGATTATGTAATAAAAACTTCACAAGCTGTGAGCTGCATAAGTCTTTGCATCCTTCATTTTGGGCATTGGGTATTTTGTATCAGCAATGAGAGAAAATTACTAAGACAGACGGCAAAGCCAGGAACCCAGAGAGGGAGGGAACCACTCTGAGAGGAGAGAGAAATTGTGTTGTGCAGAGGATGGGATTGTGAGGAATTAATTGGACAAGATCGGGAATGTGTTTGTATATAATAATACACAGGTAAGTGACAGATGGGGAGGAGGGTTGAACCTCAGATTCTATGACAGTGTTTCATTTCTAAATGTTTTTTTTTAAATTTTTATAACTACCTAGCACTTGCCAGGCAGGTGCTTACACCACTGAGCCCTCATTCCATTTTGTTTTCTTTTTTTAAAATTTTATTTAAAGAGAGAAAAAAGCAAAACAGAAAAAAGGGTACAAATAATACAGAATTTCAAACAAAAACATTAAGAAATTACTACTTGATGAATTACATATTGTCTTCTTAGAAATAGTTGTTCATGTTACAAAATTAAGGCATACAAAGTGAACAAACAGTGAGGCTGCAAACAATTCTGCTCAATGATCCAACAAAAACTTGGTAATACGGTTATCAATCCCACACACTTAAACATATACGCAGTTATATCATTTAGAGCATTTTCTTTTCCTTCTTTTGCTTTTTAAGTACATTATCTGTTTAGTTATATCATGTTTCACCTTGCACAGTACCTTATTGATCTGTTTTGTTTTTGTTATTTCCTTTTTAATCATCTTATGTAATTCTGTTGTTTTGTGTTGAGTTTCTCATCATCCATGTCACATGGATCACCTTTGGTGGAGTTGGGAGTTTTTGGAGGTATTTTGTTACTTTGTTTTCTCATGTTCTATTGTTGTATTTTTATTTACTTGGAGGTAGTAATATACAACAAAAAAGGATGGTCCATTTTCTTGATGTGACTATGTATTGCTATATATTTTCCTCTTAGGACTGCTTTCATTGCATCCCATAGGTTACAGTATGATGTGTCTGCATTCTCATTATATTTTAGGTATTGTTTTATTTCTTCTTTAATTTCATCTGTAACCCACTGGTTGTTCAGAAAGTTGTTATTTAATTTCCATGTATTTATGCCGGTTTTGCAGTTTTTTTGCCATTGATTTCCAATTTTAGTGCATTATGATCAGATATTATGCATAGGATTATTTCACTCCCTTTGCACTTACTTAGGAATGCTTTATGAGTTAATATATGGTTTATTTTACAGAATGTCCCATGTGTGGCTGAGAAGAATGTATATTTGGATATGGTTGGGTGGAACACTCTGTAAACATCCACTAAGTCCATTCGTTCACAGGTGTGATTCAATTCCGTTATTTCTTTGCTGACTTCTTGATTAGTTGACCTATGTCTTTGTGACAGTGGGTTGTTAAGGTCTCCTATGACAATTGTGTTCTTGTGTATTTGGTTTTTCATGTCCATTACTATTTGTATTATATAATTGAGTGCTCCTGTATTTGGTGCATACATATTTATCATTGTTAGTTCTTCCTCCTGTAGTTTTCCACTTACAAGTATGCAATGGTCTTCTTTATTTGTTTTCATCCTTTTAGGTTTGAAGTTCTCTTTGTCTGCAAACAGAACAGCTACCCCTGCTTTTTTCTGGGTTCCTGTTGCATGAAATATTGTTTTCCATCCTTTAACTTTTAGTCTATTAGTTTGTTTTTGAGTCAGATGTGTTTCTTGGATATAGCATATTGTAGGGTCCTGTTTCTTGATCCATTCTGTCAACCTGCTTCTTTTGACTGGTGAATTAAGCCCATTTACATTTATGGTGATTATTGATATGTATTGAGTTGACTTTGCCATATTATGTTCCTGTGGTTGGTTTCCCACATTCCTCCCTTGTTTAATTTCTTGTCCAGGCTGGAGGTTGCTTTCTGTTGTTGCTCTGGAGATTGTGGTCATTTTTATCTCTATCTAGGATGTCTTTCAATATTCCTTCGAGGGTTGGTTTGGTAGATATGAACTTCTTCAGTTGTTCTTCATCATGGAAGTATCTTCAATGGAAGTATCTTTAATGTTTCTCCACTAAATTTGAAAGACAGTTTTGCTGGATATATCATTCTGGGTTGAAAGTTGTTTTGTTTTAGGGCTTGAAATACTTCACTCCAAGCTCATCTTAACCTGAAGATGAGCTTGTGCTGTGCTTTCAGGTTAGAGAATGTCAGGTAGAGGACCTGTGCTGAGAAGTCTGTTGTGATTCTAATAGGCTTTCCTTGATAGGTGTGTTGTGTCTTTTCTCTAACAGCTCTTAATATTCTCAGGTAGGGACCTCAGGGCACCCCTGACAGTCTGTGTGTCAATACTGTTCAGCTCAAGCAGAAGAAGAGCCCTGATCACCTCTTGCCAGTAAGGAATACATTTGAGGAAAGGGAGTTGGAATGTTTTAAGATCTGAGTGTCTGCTGAATGATTGTGTGAATGATTTCAATGGATTATGAAAGCAATAGAAAGTTCTGCTTGTGCCACATGGTGAAAATGAGGGGTTTACTTACAAATTATGGTGTTTGATTGGTCCCTAATCTGTGGTTCCATGGATGCATAAAAAGGGCCAACTAGAGACTCTCTTCATTCCCACTCTCCATAGCCAGGTCATTCCAATGTTACTGACAGCAAAGTGGATAGATGGGCACCTGATTGGTCTCTTTGTTGAGTGTCTCCCATCCTTTCTCTGTCACAACATCATTGAAGTGTATGCCACATACCAATAGAGAATCAGAAAGGGTGGAATTCAGCCATCCCAAAATTGCAGTCATTGACTGCATGCCAAAGAATTTTTAAGAGGATTTTTCTGGTGATTACAGAGTTAAAGTGAAAGCAAAATGCTACTACTTGTGTCTTAAAAGATGACCCACTCCACTTGAGAATTCTACCTTAGCAGATAAACCATAATTGTTGGCCACCACACCTGCTTGCAAAACCAGTTTCAGCAGCCAGTGCTTCTATGTAGCTGTGCAGAGTCCAGTCATGCCTGTCTTCACCCACAGGACTTCCTGACCAGAACCTCCTGATTCACTGATTCATGGCTTCCCATATACCTGGTTAGATGGTGTCATCTAGTGCTTACCTGAGATTATAGGTAGCAATTTCTTATGACTCTGTTTAACACAGAAACATCACTGCAATTTGACTAAGGAAAAAATTTGACTGTCAGCATTCCTGAACTATTGGCAGTGGTTTTTCCCAAAGGTCACTCTAGATCAGAGTACAAAATCCAGTAGAAAAAACAAAACAAAACAAAACAAAATTACCCTATCAAGCAACTCTCATAAGCACCAAAGTAAGGGGCAAAAGCTCCTCAATACGTCAAAACTTACAACTGTGAACCAGAGGCCTGATAAAGCTGTTCAGACTTTTATGAAAGACTGTTGTGTACTTCTTTTAAACTGAGGTGGCTGAAAATCTGCAGATGGTAGATACAGTCATCGTTGCTCAGAAACACCTGATATCCACAAGAGAATCCAAGCTGATAGATACCAAAACCCTCTGACCAAAGATCAATATGCAAGAGAGAAAGGCCATGGACACAAGAAAATATATCC
>PVJX010052283.1:0-10014 GCA_004027295.1 Dolichotis patagonum | reverse complement strand
ATGTGTCACTTGTGTTGCATGCCTGATTATTTCACTTAACCTTACAATTTCCAACTTCATCAATGCTGTCAAAAATGACAGGGTTTTACTGTTTTCAATACTGAATATTATTTCATTGTGTATATGAATGATAAGTTGGGCTGTCTTTTTAAATATTGATTTAATTTCCTTAGTTTATATATTCTGATTGCAGAACCTACACAGGCTTAGTTGCTTGAGTAAACTCAATACTATTTTTTATAATGGCTATACTAATTTATGTTTTCATCAGTACTGTGCAAGAATTTTATTTTCTGCACATCCTCATGAAAACTTACTATCAATTATATTTTTAATAATAACCATTCTAATTGGAGTGAGATGTAAGCTCATGTAGTTTTGATTTGCAACTCTTGGTAGGGAGTGATGTTGTTCTTTATATGAGTCTTAGAAACTTGTAGGTTTTCCTTTAAGACATCCATTTAGATATATTATTTATTTCAATGTTGTGTTGATTTAGTTACTTTTCTATTGTTACATGAATTCCTTATGTATTCTGGATATTATCCCTTTGTAAGATGTATAGTTTTGCAAAAATTTTTTTCCATTGTGTAAGTTATATCTTCTCTCTAGTGATAAATTTTTGCTGTTCAAAAGTTTTCAAGTCTGATGTAATCCCATTTGTTTATTTTTGCTTCTCTTTGTTGAGGTGTTACAATCTTAAAAAAACAAGATCTTCTTCCATTTCAATATCCTGAAGCATTTCCCTTACACTTTTTCTTAGCAGTTTAATATTTTAAATTTCAGTCTTTAATCCATTTTGAGTTGATTTTTGTAGCTAATGTGAGGTAAGGGGCTTCATTTTATTCTTGTGTATGTAGATATTTATTTTCGTAGAATCAATTATCAAAATATCCTGTTTTCTCCAATGAATGTTCTTAGTACTTTTGTTAAGTATCAGTTGATTATTGATGGGAGTTTATTTCTCAGTTCTCTGTTCTGTTCCACTTGTCTGTTTATTTTTTATGCTGACGCCATTCTGTTTTTAATTACTATAGCCTAATAGTATATTTTGAAGTCAGGTAGTCCCACTTTGTTCTTTATTTGCTCATACACGTTTTGACTACCTAGGTTGTTTTCTTTTGTGATTTCATACAAGTTTTAGGGTATTTTTCTTGTTGTCTCAAGAAAATCATTAACATTTTGATAAAAATTTAAATTTCTCTGTAGATTTTGGTGTGTAATATTGATATTTAAAACACTATCACTTCTAATGCGGTACTAGATTTCTAGCCTGAACAATTAAGGAAGAAAAAAAAAGTAGTCTCTAAAAAAAAGGAAAAGAATCAAAATTGTCTGTGTTTGCTGATGACATGATCTTATACATCAAAACCATGAAAAATTCACACACACACAAAATCTTTTGCAGCTGTAAACAAATACATTAAAATTTCAGGTTACCTAGTCATTTGAGTAACACAAGAACTATCTGATAAATAAGTTATGAATTTAAGAGGATAGGGATATACTTCAATGATAGAATATTTGCCTAGAAATGTCCTGAGTTTAATCTCAAACATTTCAAAGAAAACAGAAAGTTAGACACAGTAACAACACCATAACATAATAAAATATTCAGCGATAAATTTAACTAACAAGTGAAATTATCTGCACACTGAAATATATAAAAGATTGGTGAAAGAAATTGAAAACACAGATAAATGATAAGATATTCCATGTACACATATTGGAAGAATGAATTTTTTTGAAATATTGATAATACTACATAAAATAATCAAGACAATCACTATTCCAATGATTCTTAATTTCAGATCCAGGTGTATATGGATAAAATTTAACATTTACTGGAGTCCCCTAAGATTTAAGTGAAACTTGCATAGATATGCACTTTTCAGTAGAGTCAGCCCATAACCCATGGAATATCCTAATTATACTAGTATTTAGTAGATACATAAAGCTATATATAAAAGAAAATCAATTCTGACCATTTAATGTGATACTAACTCATTATTATTTACATAAAGTTTCAAGCTAATGTATACTATCCTTACTTTCTGCAATTGTTATAAGTCCAGGTTCTTTAGATTTATATTTCAATATTTTTATGATATTCATTTTCAGGTAAAATACAAATAGATCATCATTTCAGGGAACATAGAGATGCTTTGGCTTTTAATGAAAGCCTGGATATTACACCTTGTTTTGCATGAATGTCTAACTAATTAGAAATTAGAAATAATGCTCTATTGTGTGTAAGTACCACATTTTCTTTATGCCTTCCTCTGTTGATGAGCATATAAACCATTGCAAGATTCAGCTGTTATAAACTGAGCTGTTATGAACATGGAAGTATGAGACATTCATAGCTAAATGGATGTGCTCTGATACCATAGCATTAAGTGAAATAAATCAGACACACAAACCTAAATATCTCATAGTTTCTCTTACATGAGAAACCCAAAATATAGTATAAAGAAAGAACAAAAAAAGTTAAATAACAGGAAATAATAGGGTGTTTTTAATCAAGTGGGAAATGGAACAAGACATGGAGAGTTGGAGGAAGGGGGGGAAAGGGGTGAGAAGGAGAATTAAAATAAAAAATTAAAATATAATCTTTACAATATGAAGGAAACCAAAAGTTGGGAGAAGCTGCAAGTGATGGAAGGGGTACAAGGGTGAAAAAGGATGTGTTATGTACATGTACCAATTCTCCACAATAAATGTTATCATTATGTACCACAAATACATACTAGTAAAAGAGTAAAAAGGAAAGGTAAAAAAATCTTAAAAGCAAAATTTTAATTCATCTTGAATGCCAGGTGTGTGCTAAGAGGAAAAGCTATTCCCTAGATTTTAAAGGTGACCAGAAATCTATGGCAGAAACATACAACATAAAGTATTAGTAATATTACTGAATTTCAATAAAATCTTATTGAATGCTAGCTATATTAACCATTGGTAATTTTAAAAAAGTGCAAGTACTAGATCAGTGAAAGACAAGGAAAAATGATCTATAATTCCTTGACCCATGTCATGCTAGATTCCTTGTTATTTGATTTTGATTTTAATAAATTGACAGTCTAACACAGTGGTATGCATAACTCTTTTCTCATCATGTTGGGTATACTATAAAGGACTTGTCATTTACATATTTCCTGGAAGCTAATTTTGGTTTTGATCATTAAAGCAGCAACCTGTCTGGTGTTAGATATCAGCCTTAGATATTATTTCCCCTACATGGGAATAGATATTCTAGATTTAGAATAAAAGAATTGTTCTACTGTGATTAGCTTGTACCACCTACACTGTTCTCTTTAATGCAAGAGGTAAAGTTCTGGAAATTTTTTATTAACTTCTCAGGTCAAGAAATTATATCATTTTGATTCATTAATTCTTTGTATGTTTATTTGTGCCCATTCTGTTTTCTTGATATGACAATTTATTGCTATATATTTTCCTCTTAAGACCACTTTCATTGCATCCCACAGATTATATGTTGTTTCCACATTTTCATTGAATTGTAGGTATTGCTTTATTTCTTCTTTAATTTCATCTATAGCCCATAAAGAAATTATATCATTTTATATTTAAAGCATAGGTCTGGTTGTTATATGTCAATATTGCAAAGTGGCTATAAGAAATTTTTATGTAAGTATTAATATTGTTATTGATATTAATTATTTAAATGAGAAATTTGGTAGTCTATTATCCAGTTAAGATATTTTGCTTCATAAAATCTTTTCATGAATCACAGAAGAAGCCAGGTCCAACACTTATAGACACACCACATGCTTAGCATCAAATAATATTTCTATGTCTATAATTTATTATGCTTGGAATTGAGTATCATTTATAGTACATATGATAATAAGAAGTAATATGTTCTAGCAAATGTGACACATTTATTTGGTATTTCTTATTGAAATAATTCAAGTGCTGGATTAGTAAGTAAAATAGGTAAGTTTTATTACTCTTTGTAGTTTCAAAGGGTCATTAATCTGTTATTTTATCAGTTCCAAGACACTGGTTTCTAACTGTATATTCATTTCTATCGGAAGGATCATGGGTGAGTCATCCAGAGTTCCAATTTAGTAAGACTAGATATTCCCGCTTTAATAATTTAAAGATTTTGGTCATACTTATTTGATGAGAACACTAATCTGAAGAAAAGTTCTCTAAGGGTGTATTCATTACATTTTTTCAGTTGTAAGTTTCAGAAACATGATTTAAAACAAATTAATAAAGCTGAGTATAGTAGCATGTACCAGTTCTATAACCTAACTGGGAGACTAAATCAAGAGGATCATTTAAACTCAAAACTTAAGATCAACAAGGGAAACAGCACTGCCACCTCGAATGAATGAATGAATGAATGAATAAATAAATAAATAAATAAATAAATAAATAAAATTAATCAAATAGGTAGAGAGGGATATTCATGAATGGTTAATGGAGGCAAATATCTTTGAAGGTATTCCATCACCAGGTGAATTATGTTAAGCACAAAAAGTAATATGAGTCACTCTAGTTCTCTCAGTCTACACATCAGTCTATGATCAGAAAACTAGAAAGGAAAATTATTGAAAAGGTTCCAAAGCTAAACCAAATTCTAAAATACAAAGGGCAGAACGAGGGCTGCTGAAGTTGCTTGCTGCTTCTTTGGTACCTCACTGCTTTGCTGCCTTCTGCCTACTATGAATTGTTTCTCTTCTATGATGTCGCTTGGCCATGACACCCTGCTTTGAAGCCAGCCAGCTAAGAGTTGAAATCCCTAAAAACTGTAAGCCAAAATAAACACTTCTTCCCTTAAATTTGGTTGTTGGGTATTTTGTCTTACCAACCAGAAAAGTAACTAAGGTAGCTGTATAATTGGTTACAGTTAACTCCTCTTAGAAAGGAGATTTAAGTGAACAATTTGCACAAATAAAATTTAATATACTTATGATATAATATCTTCATAGTGTATAAATTTTGTGTATTTATATCTTCTTATAGATCTAGATAACTTTCTCAAACACAATTTTCTAGAGCTGTTATTTAAATATATCTAAAACTGGGTGCCTTAAAAGAACAGAAATTTCTTTTGTGATTTTGGATCAAGAAGACTGAAATGTAAATGTTGGAAGAGTTGGTTCCTTCTGAAGATCATTAGGGAAGAATTTGTTATGGTTATTTTCATATTCACATAGCATTCTCTTTGTATATGAGTCAGTAAACAAATTTCTTCTTTTCATAAAGAAATCAGTTATTTTGAATCAGAGTTAAACCAGATTATCTTATCATAACTCATATTTCTGTGATCACTTACATTCAAATAAGGTTTTTTTCAGTGGTACCAGAAGTAAGATTTTAATATTCTGAGGCACTGGGAGTTAGGGCTTTGAGATTCTAATGATTGTAGGACACTCAATTTACCTATAATAACTAATCCATTTTGAAATTTTAGTCACAGGCATATAAAATTTACATTTCTTTTTGTCTCTTCCCTTCATGTTTCTAAGGCTGGTCAAAAATATACTCTCTCCATAGTTTTCTTTCTGTAAGTATATAGTTTGAGTCTCATAATTTATTCAGTTCATTGGCATCCATGTGCCTGAGAAGAGCTCAGAAAGATGTAAAAGAATTTTATTTGTCTATTGAACAATTTTGTTTCCTGTTGACACTTTTTCCATAACTGGCATGCAATTTCACTTTTGTAAGGTGACCCTATATGATGGGGAGCTCCTTGTCATCCATTTCTCCTATAGTTCCTTTCTTAGTCAGAAAGAAGTCTTTCAGAGTACAGGAGGTGGGAGAAAGCAAATATCTTCTCCACAGTGTTACAATGGGCAGTCACATGAAGAGCTTAGGTTATAAAGTCATATTGTCTCATCAAAGTTTGAAGTAAGGCTTAGTTGGACAATATTCAAAGTTTCTCTCCCTTTGGTTTTCAGTATCTTTTACTTTTATTTGAACTATATATTGAGTGGCTTCTACCAGAGAACTCCCAAGAGATCAAAATTCTTGGCTGATTAATGGTGCCTTGATGGAATTTTAGACATCAGTAAGATCCCAATAATTTCAGGGTGCAAAAATGTATATTTTTCACTTAAAAAGAGAGTTTTTGGAATGCCTTCTCATTTGGAGCTGCATCAGGAAGTGTATCCCTGATTTGAGCCATTGAAGCTCCTAGAGACTTCAGCCATGATCCAAGGAGATCTAGCTACTGGTCAAGATGGTTGCCAACATTGACATTATCCATACAGTACAAGTGTTTTTGGTAACATGGAATGCAAGAACTATGGAGTTACAGAAGTTTCCAACCAGGTTTCAGAAGAAGGTTTGGGTGACAGGGCAAAAATTTATGACAGGAAACTATGCTAGAAACTGAAAGGAGGACAATACAGAAAGCAAGGAGAGCAAAGGTGAAAGTAAATTTGATACCCCAAGAAGCTGTAGTTTCTGTCAACATGGAACATCTGCTAAGGGAACATAGAGGATCCAACCCAAGAGAGAAGTCATATGTACTGAAACCAGCAAGAATTAAGGGTTTTGCTCCCCAAGCCATCCTAGGTACTGGATCTGCAACAACAGTGTTTAATGTTTGTGTTGCAGGTTTTTAGTTTAACTTTAATCCAAATTCTGTGTATTCTCCTATTCCATTTCTTTTTGTGGTTGGAATATTTACCTTGTGAGATTGTATATTTGAAGTGTTTAACTTTCTTTCTGATTTTTATAGGGTTCTCAAAATTAGAGTTTGCCTTGGTTCTCAGAGGACACTTTGAATTTGGACTTTTCATCACTGCTAGACCTGTTAAGATCTTGGCAACTCTTAGAGTTTGAATAAATGCATTTTACATAATGAGATGAATATTAGTCTTTCGAAGACAAGAAATAAAATGTTATGGCTTAGATCGCAAATATTCCCCTAAAGTCTCATAGTCAATGGAGGGGCCTGATTGGATGTATCTAGACATTGATGACTTGACTTGGAAAGAATTGTATTTCTGACTACAGCTCTTCCATTCTCTCTTCCATTCTAGGATTCATTCATTGCACCTCTTTGTCTACTGTGCAATAATGCCATGTTGTTTCTTCCTCAGAGTCAACCAACCATGAACTGAACCCTTGAAACTATGAGCTAAAATAAACTTCTCTTTTAAATTGTTTGTACTGGGTATTTTGTCATAAAGACAAGAAAGTGACTAATAAAGGTGGAAAGTTGGTTCAAATATTTTTCATATCGCTGGGGATTTAGCTCAGTGGCTTAAGCGCCTGCCTGGCAAGCGCGAGGTCATGAGTTCAATCCCCGGTACCAAAAAAAAAATATTTTTCTTATCAATTTATACACTTGAAAATAGGAAAGTATATAAATAAGTTTGCTAAATTAAATATAAAACCGACTAATTTGTTTTATTTCATGTATACTATAAATTTTGGAGTTAACTTTTCTCCTGGATAAATGTCATGTATTTTTATTTTTTAAACTCCCAAATACTTGCCATTTAAAAGTCTCTCAAGAGGATAATGAATTTATAATCTTGATTTATCATCAGGGCTCTGATCCCCAGTCTCCCAAATGAGTGCAAAACAAAGGCTTAAATAAATGAGACAAGTAGTACGATTTAAGGGCTTCAGAAGAATCAAAGCCCTCTGCAGAGTTCTTGACTGGGGTCTTAGACAAAGAGCTTCTCTGGACAGCTCATATTTATTAGGTATTCAAACAAATACTGAGAAAAGTGCAGAAAATGAACAAGACCTTGGGAGTTACTTCAAAGACTTCTGCAAGTAGTAAATTATGCCAATTTAGGGAAACCATCTTATCACCATGATGACATTTATGGTAAGAGTGAGACTGCAGGAGTAAGACACCTGAAGCTTCAGTCTCTTTCTGCTTAATTTGTGTTGGAGACAAATGTCCTCAGTTGTGGTGTTATCTTGCCCTTTGAGGTATCTTTGGCATCACAGACCACTATAGGCCTCAACCAGGGCCAGTGATTCATAGAGGTTCACTTACTATGAATCTGGTCCCATTGCCAAGCAAGGGGCCTAAACCTAGGACAGACTCACAGATAAACATAGAAAGCCAATTAATTTTAAATCCTGCTCAGAACTACTTTGTAGTGGTTTCCAACACTTTATGTAATCTATGAATTTAATCCTAATCAAAAAATGGAGAGTCAAACAGGTACATTCATCTAGAAAACAAGATAATGCTTATTTTTTTGGTCTAATTTAGCAAACTTGTTTCAGTACTCTTTTCCTTATTGACTATTAGCAAACTTGTTTCAGTACTCTTTTCCTTATTGACTATATGTTTCCTTCTAAATATATACATATATTTTTTCTTCTGAATACATTTACCTTTATTTAAAAATTTTTCAAATATTGTTTGAAATCTTGGATAGTTCTGTTAGTGCCTGATATGTACAAAACCATGAAATAATATTTTTATGTTATTTATGTACTTTGGATAATGCTTTTTAAAATTATTATAAAGATATATAATGCATAAATTATATTTTAGACCAGACCTAATCTTTAAAATGGCAAATTTTCTGATGTAGAAATAATTTTTAAATTTTTCATCATTATACACAATTATTGATAATTATAAATAATGAGATTGTTAAAGCTATTATCTACTTATATAACCACCTCCACTGTAGTCAGCTTAGTGAAGTTCAAAACATTAGTTTTCTCTAGAAAATTTGCTGAACATGAAAAATAACATGAATTTATCATAGCAAGAGCTTGATACAATGAGTAGGCAAGGTTGGTAATAATGCCACCAATTCACTGATGTATTTAAGTAATTGGTCACAGATGACTTGACCTTTGAATGAAGGAACTAGGTAATAAACTCTGAAATGTTGACTTCAAAGTCCACAATTTCTCTATCATCTCACAAATTCATTCTCAACAACTCACAGATTAGCTTGTTAGAAGAGTGAACATTAATGAGGTAATTATCAAGAGTTTAATATAAATCCTCTAATAGGATTAAAATAATTGCTTCAAATAACTGAATAAGCATAAAAAATGTCAAGTATTCTAATCTCCTGTATCAGAAAGCCAAACTCAACTTACTTTTATATTAATTACATATCACATATAATAAAATTGAGTAAGAAAGAGATGTCACTATGTCAGGGTTAGAGTCATTGCAAAAGTTTGAATTGATGACATCTTTTAAAAAGTCTGAAACAAACTGATAATGCAAAAAGTACAACATAAACATGTTGATATTTTAAAAAGTACAACATAAAAAGAATTTAAGTCTGGAGTCCTAGATTCTCCACATACTCTGTTGCTACAATTATAGGGCCTGAGCAAATTAATGAGACTGCATTACAGTTGTATGCATTAGGATGGTTGAATTACATGATCTCTAAGACCTTTCTAGCTTTAGCATTTTTTAAATCTACTAGGAAATATGTAATAGAGAATGAGCAACATATGCAAGGAAACATCATTTTCTGGCTTAAAAACGGAACAACAAAGATTTTCAATTCTATTACAGTCCTGCGGATAAGAAATGTGTTAATTTCTATGAGATTAAGTTTTTACTTGGGTTATGGTGAAAGTTTAAGTTAGATTTTGATGTAAAAAATTGACAATGTTCATAAAATTAAAAATATTACACAAACACTTGTGATTAGCATAAAATACTGGATTAAACTATTTTTGTTACACAATTTATTTAATCCATTTTGATCAAGATTTCAGCCACTTCACTCTGTCTTATACATAATGCTGGAGAAACAAATAAGAACTGCTATAGTTTTCCTTAATTCTTGCTTATAATAAGAACTCTCTCAAGAGTACGTTTTTAAAAATGAAAATCAAAAGATAAATGGAACAGGATCTAAGGAAGGATAAAAAGTAGAGTTTTCTTTGTTATCTTTTATCTCCTAAAGAAATATACACATAAAACTAGTGAAAGAGGTTAAAAACACTCCCCAGAAAAAGTGCAAATGACCAAAAAATACATGAAAAATTGTTCAACATTCCTGGCCATTAGAGAAATATGAA
>PVJX010052282.1:0-10020 GCA_004027295.1 Dolichotis patagonum | reverse complement strand
ATATATGAAACATACAGAACTCCAGCCACCTACAACCAAAATAGAGCTACACCCAGACACATAATAATCAAGATCCCAGAAATTCATTATAAGAACAAAATATTAAAAGCCATCAGAGAAAAGAAACAGATCACCTATAAAGGAAAACTCATAAAAATCACAGCAGACTTCTCGACACACACCATCAAATCAAGAAGAGCTTGAGCAAAGTAATTCAAGCCCTGAAAGAAAATAACCTCCAGCCCAGATTGATGTACCCTGCAAAACAGTCTCTAGAAATTAGTAGAAAAACAAGTTGTTTCCATGACAAAGAGGAATACGTGACCACCAATCCAACCCTACAAAAAATACTGAAGGATATTCTAGAGAGAGAGAAAAAAGAATACCAGGATTTCAGGAACAGTGGCAGAGAGGCTTCAGTGAACAGGGCAGACAGTGGAATGAAAGAGGAAAAATAGACAACCAATGGCAGAAAAATAGAATAGCAGAAATGAGGCAGAGAAGATTGGCTGTAATCTCTAACATAGATGGCCTTGATATACTAACAAAAAGAAGCACAGGCAGAGTAGATCAGGAGGTAGAGTCCATCGAGATGCTCTGTACTGGAAACATAATTAACCTGAAAGAGGGTTTATGGACAGAAAGACAAATATGAGAGAACAATGCTTAATGTGACAGGGAATCAGAGAGAAATAGAGGCAACTCAACCAGCACCTGCAGATAGGTTGAAGAGATATGATACTTTTGTGCAGTAAAGAACTAGTCAGCTATAACAGAGGAAAATCTTAAGACTTTTATAGGTAAAGGAATACAAGCCGAGATCAAGCCAAGGAGTCAGAAGGTTCAGAACCAGTTAGGATACATAGCAGGTTGCTCCCCACAATCTAAAACCTGAGGGAGTTAGTGGGACCCAAAATGTGCCGTGCACCCTGTAGGAGTGAAAGGGGAGGAATAGTCTAAAAAAGGAAGACAGAGGATATTGTTAACAGGGTAACAAGTTTTAAAATCTACATTATTCTCACCACTCTGTCTGTTTAGATGGATTATATTTTGTTTCAGTTTGAATACTTACACTAGATTTGAGGGCATGGACAGCTGTCCCAAAAATAGCAGGACATATTATGGTAATCACCCTTAATTTCCTATTAACTTAATCTGAAGCCCTGTATAACTTATACTGTCTTATTATGACTGATCTTAATTAAATCTGGTTTGCTAGATTGCTGTTTTGTATTGACTGATTTTATTCAAATCTGTTATGACTGATAGTATCAAGTCTAAGAGTATAGGCAACTGCACTGAAGATGACAAGATTCACTAACATACCCACTCCAGTTTGATGATTTCCTGCTTTTGAAGTCTTATAATGTCTGCAATGTTTTGTTTTTATTAATGTTGTTATATACTGTTGAGACATCATAGTAACCATTGTAGATTACCTGGTATATATGGTTACCTGGTTTTATATGACTTACCTGGTATATATGGTTACCTGGTTTTATATGACTTTTTTGCTTCATGTTTCTCTAGGAATTTGTTTTGTTTTGTCTTGCTTTGTTTTGTTTTTCCCTGTAATACAGAAAGGATAGATATACATGTAGAGACTCATGCATGCATAGAATTTATAAACAGTTTATGAGAACCAATTATATAATGCACGATGAAATGAGCAACTACTTTGAAGAAAAAGAGACACTACAGTACCCAATGCTGATTCCATAATGTCATGATGTGTAATCCAGCAAAATTATCACTCTTTGTTCAAAGTGATTTTAGCTTGCTTTGTTTTGTTTAAGTTCAACACACATGAAGGTATGGACAGCTGTTTTGAGGAGAATGAGAGACACTATTGGCTCTCATTCCCTATTATCTGGCTTCCCTATTATCTTCCCTATTATCCCCATTGCTTCCCTATTATCTGGTCTTGAAGACCTAAAATGCCTTCCTCATCCTGTTCAGATCAGTTCTATACTATGTTGTTTCATGTGAATTCTCTGTATGTGAAGATATGGACAACTATTTGGAAGAAAACAAGAGATAATATGATAGATAGTGAAGATCTCTGATTGTCTTATTTTGAAATTTATGTCTCTTACATTGCTTTCTTGTGTTCTGTTTTATTATGTTTAATTTTACCCTTTTTTAAATTAAAAAAAGGATATAACTGCATGTATGTTTAAATGTGTAAGATAAATGACCATGTTACTGTTTTTGTTAGATCACTGAGCAGAACTGTTAACAGTCTGTTTCTGTTTCTACTTTGTATGCTTTAATTTTGTAACTTGAACAACTATTTTCAAGATAACAGTATGTAATTTATCAAGTAGTGATTTCTTAGTGGTTTTTTGTTGTTGTTGTTGTTCTTTTCTTTTTTTCCTTTGGAATTCTGTGTTGTTGCTGCCCTTTTTCTGTTTTGTTTTGTTGTGGTTTTTTTTCCTCTCTTTACATAAAATTTTTTTAAAAAGTTGATAGAACTGAAAAGAGAAATCAGTGTATCCACTATTGCAATGGGGGAATTCAGCTCATCTCTGTAAGAAATAAATCCAGTGGTATCTTAGTCAGTTTTCTCATTGCTTAAACAAAACACCCAACACCTGAAGTTAAAGGAGAAAAGGTTTATTTCTAACAGTTTGTAGAGGTTTCAATCCACAGTCAACTGGCTCCACGGCAAGGTGGGTTGACAGACGGCCATCAAAGAGGAGAAACAGTTCTTGGTGTCCAAAAAGTAGCAAAAGCTAAAAATGGGAGACCAGACTTTTTCTGTCCTGCATATTGTATGCAGGTAATCCACCCTAGAGTGAGTGTGACACTCACATCCTTAATCCCATCCAGACTGCTGGGATTAGAACAGTACCAAACCAATCAGTGGACTGATCAGTAATCACATACCCTTAATCCCAGCACCACACATTCTATATTCAGCCACCACTAAAAAAGCCTTTTGACTGCATGAGGCTTTGGGGGAACAATAAGACACAAACCATAACAAGTAGAAAAAAATCATTAATCTGCTAAATATAATGAACACATATGAACTCTTCATCCAAAAACCACAAGCTACACATTTTTCTTGAGCTCATATGTGACTTTCACCAAAATAAGCCACATTCTGGGATACAAAGTACTAGTTAACAAATGTTTAAAAAAATAAGAGTAATCCAATGTCTAGTCTCAGACCTCAGAGGAATAAAACTAGAAATCAATAGAAAGACCAAGAGAAGTATCTGGAAAATCCCCAAATACTTGAAACTTAAATAATGTACTCCTAAATAACATATGGACCAAAAAAGAAATCTCAAAAGAAATATTGACTGTTTTAAACTAAACAAAAACACAATTTGTCAAAATTTTTGGAATGTGTGAAAGCAGTACTTATACAGAAATGTATAACATTGAATACACATATTTCTCTAATATGTTTTGGGACTATAGCTTAGTGCTGAAATGTTTGCCTGTTATATACAAGGTCCTGAATTTGATCCTCATGGGGCTGGGGGTGAAGGGAGGGAATAAAGGAGAAAAGAGAAGGGGGAGAAAATTCCCAAATCAAATATCTAAATGACTACCTTATGAAACGATTCCTTTTTTCTGATATGACTGGATAAGGGTTTATTGATTTTATTTAATCCTTCAAAAAAACAACTCTTCAATTCATTGAATCTTTGTTTTTAGTCTCCAGTGTGTTAATCTCTGCTCTGATCTTTATAATTTTCTCCCTCATACAAGTTTTTAGCTTAGCGTACTCTTCTTTTTCTAAGAGTTTGAGGTTCATCATTACATTGTTTATTTGTTCTTGCTCAGTTTCCTAATATGAGTATTTACTGCTATAAATTTCCCTCTTAGGACTGCTTTCACTGTATCCCATAAGTTCTGGTATGTTATGTTGTTGCTATCATTTAATTGCAGAAACTAATTTTTTCTATAATTTCATCTGTGGCCCATTAGTTGTTCAGAAGGGTGTTATTTAATTTTTGTGTGTTTATAAAATTCTTGTTTTCTTTGCCATTAAATTCCAATTTCATTCCACTATGGTCTAATAATGTGCATGGGATAATTTAAATTTCTTTGCATTTGCTTAAACTTGTTCTATGAGCTAGTATGTGGTCTGTTTTGCAGAACATCCCATGTGCTGCTGAGAAGAAGGTGTATTCTGATGTCATGAGATGGAATACTCTGTAGACATCTACTCTCCATTTGTTCAAAAGTTTGATTTAGTTCTAATATTTCATTACTGATTTTTTGTCCAGTTGATCTGTCTTTTTGTGATAGTGAGGTATTGAGATCCCCCAATATAATTGTATTAGTGCTTATTTGATTTTTTATTTGAAAAGAAAAACAGAAAAAAGGATAGAAATGATACACAATTTCAAAAATAGGAAATTAACTCTAGTTATTATATTCCATGTTGTTATCTTAGAAGTAGTTGCTCAGGTTACGAGATCTAGGCACAAAAAAATGATCAGGCAATCAAGCAATGACAGCACAAACTATTCTTTTTGATGAACTAACAGAGATTAGTATTATAGTTATCTATCTTGCATACATATACTTAACATGCATTCATATATGGATACCAACATACCTGTAATCTTGTTTCTTTTCCCTAGTGTAAAAAAATAATAAAAATAAAAACTGAAAAGTATAATAGATATTGTAATAGTGAAAGGGAAAGAAAGTGCTCAAAAGGAAAGAACAGTGGTAATGGGGAAAGGAGAAAATGCTTATTTCATTTTTCATGCCCATTAATATTTGTATTATATAGTTGGATGCACTGGTGTTTGTTGCACATATGTTTGTGATTCTTATCTCTCCATATTGGATTGTTCCCTTTACAAGAATGTAGTGACCTTCTCTATGTGTTTTAATCAGTCTTGGTTTTAAAGTCACTTTATCTGCAAATAGAAGAGCTATCCCTGCTTTTTTCTAGGTTCTTGTCACATGGAGTACTGTTTTCCTTTCTTTGACTTTCAGTCTATGAATTTCTTTTTAAATTAAATATGTTTCTTGTATGTAGTATACTGTTGGATCTTGCTTCTTGATCCATTCTGCCAATCTTTTGATTGGTGAATTGAAACCATTAACATTGATGGTTATAGCTGATATGTATTGACTTATCTTTGTCATGGTATTTTCCTGTTGTTAGTGCCCCTTCTTTTTTTTTTCCTTTTCTCTGTTTAATTGTTTTCCTTTTCTGATGGATTCCTTGTGTTGTAGTTCATGGATTATAGTCCCTGTTGTCTCTTTCTAGAATATCCTTCAAAACATTTTGGAGTGCTTGTTTGGTGATCATAAATTTCCTCAGATGTTCTTTGTCACAGAAATATCTTATTTCTCCATCAATTTTGAAAGATAGTTTTGTGGGGTACATCAATCTGAGTTGAAGGTTTTTTTCCTTTAAACTAAGCTTTCCTTGACTTGAAAGTTTACGCTAAGAAATCAGCTGAGATTCTGGTAGGCTTTCCTTTATTGCTGATTTGTTTCTTTTCTTTAACAGCTTTTAATATTCTGTCCTTGTGTGGAATTTCTGGAATCTTCTGGAAACTATGATATTCCTGGTTATAGATTTTTTTTATTGTGGTTCTTTTTCACTACCAGGGAAGTTTACTACTGTGATTTCTGTGAACAGGTTTTTTTTAAAATATCAGTTGTACTATGTACTATCCCTGCTTTCACAGTGATTCTAATCAATCTTAAATTATTCTTCTTTGTCTCATCTAGCAGCTACTGGATTGATTTTTTTCTTTAGTTCCTTGCTAGCTTTAAGAAATCTTTTCATCATTGATATCCACAAGCCTGTCTTCTGTATCTGAGATCCTGTCCTCTCATTGGCTTAATCTGATGTAGATAATTTCAACTGAATTTTTATTCTCATGGATATCTTCTTGAATTTGCCTTATGGATTTCATGTCTTTCCTATGCTGAACATTCATGGCTTCTGTAATTTTCTTATGTTCCTCTATTTTTTTTTTACTGTATCTGCTCTAAAGTCACTAAGTAAGCATGGTTTTCATTGTTGATACCATCTTGAAGTTATCTGAGAAATTATTTCTGATTTGAATTTTTCTAGAGCCTCATTCAATTGCTTTGTTATTCCCACTTTAGAGAGACTAGGTAGGTAGCTTTTGAATTTTCCTACCTCACTGCCCCGTGGGTTTGCCTTTGGTAAGCTGGATGTCTGGTGTTGCATTTTATTCATATGTCTTCTCATTTTCTTTTCTTTTTCAAGTTTATTTCCTGGGGTGATGCTTGTAAGTTGCCTATGGTGGCTTGCTTTATTGCTAGTCTTTAGAACCCTTAGAAAATGACTACTTCTATGAGGTATCTTCCAGGTATAGTTGGTTTTGGTTTTGGATTCTGTTGCAAGTCCTGCCTCTTCAATTCATTGAGGATGAGAAGTGGCTGCCTGTTTGACCCAGACCCTGGTTCTTTGGCACTGTGCCACAGATTTCTGTGATTCTTAGTTGATCTCAGTCTTGGACTATCAGGAAGAGCAGCTGTTTAGAACAATTATGTCACTTTTGGCTATCATGGTACCATCAGCAATGATATAGTATCAAACACAGCCTAAAAATGACAAGCTATATGTCAATTTTGCCTTCAAGAGTTAAAATTTAAAATGGTTTGGGGAGAAAATAAAAAAGTGGAAAAAGAGGAAGAGATTAGAAGTAAAGCTGAAGGACAAAGAGTGATAAGGCTAAATTTGGGAAACTGATGCAGAAGACTGGAGGGGAAAAGAGAGGGGAGAGATAAAAAGAAGAATGGAACCACAACCACAAACAGATGAAAAAGCATGTTCACACTCATATAAAAACAAGATCAAACAATAAAGGAGAAAAAATGAAAAACAATAGACAAAAAAAACACCACAACAGAAACAAAAACAAACAAACAAGGGGGGGTGTCTACTTCTAAGTTTGTCTCTGCTGTCACCAATAGATGTGTGATGACAAAGTCCCTATCCATGTTGGTTTATCCCAGCAAGCAAGCAGTAGCTTTTTGGTGGGGTAGTGGGTAATCTCAGGGAACCTGCACCTTCTGGCTGAAACCAGACTCATTTGACCTGCAGCCATCAGTGCATCTTCCATGTGTGCCTGAGCCCAACTGGGAGTGGCTGGATGGACCCAGCCACTCCAGTCAGCCCCTGAGCTCAGTCAGCCCCTCTCCAAGATGGCTCCCATATCTCTCTCTCTCTCTCTCTCTCTCTCTCTCTCTCTCTCTCTCTCTCTCTCTCTGACAGGCTGACTGAGCCCACAGCAGCTAGTGCATTCCTTCACATCCACAGCTCCCCTCCACTGCTGCGTCTCCCTGTGGAGGCCTCTGGGGTCATCAGCAGTCATTGTATGTCTGCAGATTTGAACCACTTTTCTTGAGCAGTGAGTCCTATCTCAGGGAGAAGGCACCACCAGCTACCTCCTTCTTCTTCACTGAAGTTTCTCTCTTCACTCTCTCTGTGGGCTTTGGTTCTCACTTCAAATCCATCCTGGGCCCAGGGAACCCATTGCCCTCCTTCTTGTTTTCTATCAGTTTGCTATATTCCAGAATCTGGACAGCAACTGTTAGGGAAACTCTTTTTCTTGCTTACCACTCCACCATCTTGGTTCTCCTTCCCAACTTATGAAACTAGAAAGAGAAAATTAAATCCAAAGTAAACATAAGAAATAATATAAATTGCATCAGAAATCAATGAATATAAAATTGAAAAATCAACAGAGAAAAACAAAGAAACTAAAACTTATTCTTTGAAAACATCATTAAAATTAATAAGCCTCTACCAGGATAACTAGGAAATAAAAAGGATGCAAATTACTTTTAAAAAATGAAAAATGGGACATCACTACTGTTTTAATTGGTTTTCCCATTGCTGAACTAATATCCAACACCCACTTCTTGAGGAGAGATTTAATTTGGCTCACAGTTCCAAGGGATTCAGTCCATGGTTAGCAGCTCCAAGGCAGGAATATTATGATGAAGGCCCCAGAAAAGCAAAGCTACTTAGTTCATGGCAACTGGAAAGCAGGGCAAGAGAACATTCCCATGGCCAGGGACCTCATACGGTATGCAGTCAGACCCCAGGACCTAACCAGACATATTCAGAAGTGTGCTTTATTGAAGCTGTAGGTGACTCCCATGCCAATCAAGTTGTCACAGTTAACCACCCCAGTACCTATGACATGGGCATTAAAAGAATAATAAAACAAACCTCGCATGGTGGCACATGCCTACAATTCCAGCACTTGAGAAGCTGAGGCCGGAAGATTGCAGTGAATTTGAGGCCAGCCTGGGCTACTTAATGAGTTCAAGACCAGCCTGAACTGTACGACTACTGCACCACCAAGCCCAGCTCACTGTTTTCACCATTCCTATTTCATCTTTTCTACCTCACCCCTACCCCTTCTACACTGCTCAGTCCCCAGTTTTTCAAATGTAGCAGGATTCTAACACTCTTGGTGCTTCTAGCACTAACCCGTTCTATGGAGCAGTCACAACATCATTTGAAATGTTAGATCAAATCACATCCACTTTCCACCTAGCCTCCTTTGGCAGTGTCCAGCAACATGTAATGAAACTCCTCTCCCAGTTCTTTGCCAATCTCCCCAGTCTTGATGCTCCACACTTTCTCCTTCCCAAGGGCTAAGCTAGGCCCACCTACAGCTCTCTATTTCCTATACCCAGCAGCTTTACTGTCCTCATCCTCATCCTCCCATCTACGCCCTGCTTCCCCCACTCCTCCCTTTCCCTCACCCGCTCCTTTATTTTTCCCCTGTGTGGTTCAATGGTGGGAAGCAATTGTGCACTGTTTTTGAAAAGTTAACACTCACATCAATTTCTTTTCTGCATATTTTTCCTAAGAAGTTCTTGTACCTATGCAACTCAAAACATATTCGGGAGTGTTCTTAGCAGCTTTGAGCATGTTGTAAAGAACTGGAGCCATTCAGACGTCATCCCTCAGCAAAAGACTGGATAACTACCCCTATGGTCCATGGATACAGTGAAATACTGCACCACAATAGAAATAGCTGAAACCTAGCTGCAAGCCTCAACATGAATGGATTGAATCCTAGAGAACAATGTTGAGGAAAAACAAGCAAATTAACAAGTTTCAGAGGATTATACACAATTTGATGCCATTTTTATGAATCTGAAAATAAGCAAAACAAATCTATAAAGAAAACAATAAATTTTCTAACAAATCTGGGACAGGCAACGCATTAAGGTTTGGTAGCTCAAGTATCTTACACGGCCACTTATGGTGGCTTTACACATGTGCCGGAAATGCTCCTGGAGACCAGAAAAGCCATTTCAGGTCGGGTTTCAGCCAAGCTTTGCACAACTTGACAGCAGTCAAAACAGCCTGCCTTCTCTCAGCAACCACTGCACTGTAGCTCGCCCGCATTAGCAGCAGATGTCTAAATAGGATTAGGGTTTCAACCCCATGAGAACAGAAATGGATGGGGAGGACTCATTTCTTTCTTGTTTTCATGTGTCTTAGTCTCAGAACAATAAGAAAAAGGAATGTTTCTTGACAGATTTTTCCATTACTGTCACCCACAATTCTTATTAAAATAGGTTTCTTTGTTAGGTGCTATGGATAATCACGAAAAGTCACAGTGCAAGTGTTTGGCATCCTAAATACACCCTGCTCACCCCACGATTATCACACACACACACTATGTGGAGGGTGAGGCCAAAAGGTGTGGAGAGCATAAGACAAACACGACACAGCTCTGTTTCTCAAGAAGTTCATAACTCAGAGGAGGAAGCAGATTTGCAAACAAGTAACAATTGCACAAGTCCTAATAGCAGGAAGGGAACCACTCGGAATGACGGTTGTAGTCATTCTGTACAGACTTGGACACATACCTAATGTTTCTGGGCCTTATTTTTCTCATCTAGAAAGATGGACTAAACACCACACTTGTGTTGTTAATGGGGGAAATAAATGAAATACACCTCTAACAGGATCTGGTGGACCATTTTGATCACTGCAGAGTACACTGGGAATAAATGTAACAAAGAGAC
>PVJX010052281.1:0-10014 GCA_004027295.1 Dolichotis patagonum | reverse complement strand
GTCTGCGCAGACTTTCGATCCAAACAGCCCAGGCCACTCTACGGGTCCGAGAGTTTCGGGTCCCAAAGAGACAGGCCGAGATGCTGCTTTCTGGGAGACTTCCTGGGGGTGAAGGAGTAGTATATAATGTTGAATGTCTTGTGATCACAACTGAGCCAATGATTCTCCTCCCCTCCCCCTATTACAGAATTGTGGGTAATCCTCTCCCAAAAGCAAGAGGTGATGGAGATCTCCTCTACAGAGGAGGAAGACAAAAATGCAAAAGAATCCCTCACTTGAAGTGATATCAGGGAGATACGCAAAATGTGGAAAACAGTACAAAAGTTTGTGGAAAGGAACCACCAGAATAAGGCTGTAGCAGTGTGGGCAGTGACTCTATTTAATGACAATGTAATGTCACCTTTCTGCAAAAATCCTCAAAAGGAGGGAAAAACAAGTGCCATTGAATAGAGTCCTTTTTAAAGTTGTACAAAAAGAGTAAGATTCCATTGAGCAAGTAGATAGTAGTGATTCCATTAATGATAGTGGAAACTGTCCTGCATACTGATCCTCCTTGCTCTTGTCTCTCTCCCATCAGCAATAAAAGTGTTCAATAGTAAGTGCAGGTTAATTTATTTTTCTTTACATTTGGTATTTTCATTCTTTTGTATTATATTGCAGTATTTGAATCATTTTATATGAATATTTTTGGTTGTGGAACAAATCATCTGAGTTTCCATTTTTTCTTATGGGGAAGTCACTTTGATATATAAGTGCTTTCCAGAACAAATTATGCTTACAAATCAGTGTACTTTATATATGAAATGTGAAGTAACTGGGAAATGAGTCTATGCCTGAAAGTTATAAAACTTCTTCTATGCTGTTATGCAGGTTATTTTTCTACTCCACTTTGTACATTTCCCTAGTGCTCAACTAACCTAGACCTGGGTGAAGCCAGTTGTGTCTAACCCTAAAACTATTTCTGTAGAATGGGGATTTCAGAGAAAATATCTACTAATTTCTTATGATTGAAATAACCAACTAGAAGATGTACACTGCAAATAGCATCCTTTAGCCAAAACAAAAATATAAAACAATCCTAGCCAAAAAAATGTACATCAATATATCATGATGGCAAAGGTGGAGTGAGACAAGCATTCTCTTCTTTGGTAGCAATCTAATATATTTCACTCTTACAGGAAAATAGTTTGATTCTTCTTTAAATATACCTCTAACATGCTCCTATTTTTATAACATCAAGACATATCTTAATGAAATGATCTGGACCTAGATAAGTATTATGGACAAAACTACACATTACAGTTTTGTAATAAAAATACTTCCAAGGTAAAAATATATGCCTTATTATTAATGGCCATTAAAATACTTTTGAGCTCAGAATGGTAATATATGCCTTTAATCCCACCTACTCAGGAGGCTGAGATAAGAGGATGACAAAGCCAGGCTAGCTTCAGAAATTTAGAAAGACCCCATTCCAAATGAAAAAGGGCAAGGACATTGCTCACTATCTGAGCACTTACTTTGTATGAGGTCCAGGTTCAATCCCAGCACCAGGCAGAGGGATGATTTTTTAAAGAATCTTAAATGTTTTAAGGTATAGTCAAGATTAAAAAGCTAAAGGAAAATCTAAAAACTAAATATGCAGAGAATAACTTCAACTGCATTGCAAATGTGATGCCACGTGCCTTCAGAGTAGTAGGATTATGGCTAACTTGTGTTTTCTTTTTATGATCCTATTATTTTATCACAAAACCAAAAATGTGTCTTAATCACTGATATATTTCAAATATTCTTCAAATATAATATGCAATAAATATATTTTAACATTTTTCTATTTCCTAAAAATGAGTTTGTATTCATTTCTAGTAGAAATTTAATCATTTTTCAAAAGTATATGTATTTCATGTGTACTCTAAAAACTTCTACTCAGTGGTTTTTAAATGGACTACCTTAAGCATACACTGATGTCCTAGTTGTTGAACTTAATTCATTCCAAATTTGTGTTTGCAGACCAAAAAGAAAGAGAACTGAACATATTTTTCCAATAAGAAATAATGGACAACAAACTAGTTCTGAAGCCCAAAGCTTACACTTTTAAATTCATTGTTCCAAGACTAACAAGTTTTGTAATGATCTTGTTTTTAAATCTGCCATGCTTCTCAGTTTTTCTTAGTTTTACTTCTGGTATCACTAACTTTCTTTGGAGCCATGCTTGGTTACACTTTACACAAATAAAGTGAAAAAAAAAAAACATAAGGATAAACGTTTTACTGCACCAATCCAAGCACTAGATGTCCGGTCAAGAGCCGTGCTTAGACTGAAACTTCCCTCGTCTGCAGCAAGACCAGATCAGTGATTCACTGTCTCAGTCCATACAGGTTTTTTTTTTTTTTAAATTAAGTTTATTGGTACCATTTGGATATTATGATCACATTCATCACAGGTAACTTGTACCTGTTTGTGATGTGTCTTAGTTCCTCTTTTCCCCTCATTTCCCTCCCCTCACTTCAACCCCTTTTCCCCTCCTTATTTACAAAGCTTTGTTTCCATTTTGTCCATCTTTACTCACTTGCTTTTCTTTTCCCTTCCTTCCTTGCTCCCTTCACCCTCCTTAGTTTCCCTTCCCATTTGAACATTCCTAGTCTACTGTATCTATTATATATTTTGGTCCTTATTTACACTTTCAGTGTCTCATCTCAGAGACACAATGGGATTTACACGTGTGTGTCCGATTTATTTCCCTTAAGAGTATAGTCTCAGATTTCCGGGAAGAAGGCAGAGCGGTAAGTAGCAGAGAAGGAGACTCTCTGACAGTCACCATTCAGACACTGGAATATAGCAGCTCAAGAGAAGAGGAAGGAAGTGGATCCCCTGGACCCAAGAAGGAAGCTCACAGAGAGAGAGGACAGAGAAACTTCAGTGAAGAAGAAGGTAGTCAGTAGACCTTCTCCATGAGTCAGGAATCACTGTGTGGGAGGAGGGGTTCAAAGCTGCAGGTACACGGTGACTGCTGGCCACACCAGAGGCCTCAGTGAGAGAAGCAGCACTGGAAGGGAACAGCAGACACAGAGGACTGCACTGGCTGGGGCCGTGTCTGCAGGATGGGAAGTCCTGGAGGAGAGGGAGACTGGCCCAGGCTACCTTGGAGAGGGGCCAACTGAGTGGGGAGCTCAGGACTGCTGGCGCCTTCACACAGCTTGGAGAAGTTGCACTGACAGCTGCAGGCTCAGGGCGTCTGGTCCCAGCCTCACGGCCAGAAACCAGCCTGAACTGCAGGGGAAGTACAGTTGCAGGCTCACTAGGATCACTCACATAAAGATTTACCCCGGCATAAAGCTACCGCCAGCTTGCTGGGACAACTCAGCCTGGCTCTGACTGTCTCCACACCTTGTCTATCAGTGACAGTAGAGACAAATCTGCAAGTGGACATTCCTCTCTCTCACTTTTGTTTTTTCTTCATTGTTTGATCTTGTTTTTATGAGTGTGAACATGGTCTCTAGTTCGTGACTGTTCTGTTCTGCACTTCCTTTTATTCCTCCTTCCCCCTTTCCCTCCTGTCTTCCGCACCAGTTTCCCAAAGTTTGCATGATTCCTCTTTGGCCTCCAGCCTTGCTTCTAATCTCTTCCTCCTCTTCTATGTCTCTATTTTCCCCTAACCCCTTTTAAATTTTTAAAAGGTAAAATTAGCCTCTTGAAGGCTTATTTACTGCATACAATATTCTGGGATTTTTTTAAGATTTTGTTAACCACAAATCTAGTTCATATGGTTAAAGGTGGCAAATTAATGGTTACCTCAGTTTGTTATTTTCTTTTGTTTCATTATTGCTAACAGAGATCTTGTCTTCTGAGTCTGATATTTTGTCTTCACTTTTGTTCAGCTTATTTTGTAAGCTTGAGTGGAATTTTTAATTTCCTGAATATCTGTTTGAATCTATGTCTTGGCTTGCATTTCTTTCCTAAAAGGGTTCTCCATGGTTTCCATCATTTTCCTATGCCTATTTTTTTTTACCTATGTCAACTTTAGGTTTATCAAGTCTATCATTATGGTCAACATTTTTTTTACCTAAAAGATTATTTGTCCTCTGATTTCCTTTATAGCTTCATGTTTTTCTGTTATGTTTGTTTGTTGTTTTACTACTTTTGCTGCCATCATTTTAGAGAATTTAGGTAGGTGGCTTCTTATTTCTTCAACTTTGCTATCCCTTGGACTTGTCCTGGGTGGGCTAGAGGTCTAGAGATTTGATTTTGCTTCTGCATCTTGTCGTTTTCTTTTGTTTTTTGCCTGTAAATTTCTTATAGTAGGCAGCTTTATCACTAGTATTCAGGCCTTCCTAAGAAATTTCTGTTCTTCAGAGGTGTCTTCTACGTATAGGAGATTCCTGGTTTTTGTGCCTGTCCCAAGATCCTACCTTCTCAGTTTATTAAGGATGAGATGTTTCTATCTCTTTGGCTCAGCACCCAGTCCTTTGGTACTGGACTATGGTGGTTGTTGTGACCCCCAACAATCACAGTGTTGTCATATAAGGGAGAACAACTGATTTCAACGGGCAGGACATCCTGACGAAAGTAGTGTTATTAGTAATAACAATCACATGAAGCATAGCCTCAAACCTGACAGACTGAGGCAACTATTAATTTGGTATCTTTAACCATAGGGGCAAGAGCTGTAGTTACATAACAGAATCCACCATTATGCGGAAGTTGTATACAAAGAGTTTTCCCTTAGTAGAGTGATTTTATCCTGTGTGAGGCAATTTGAGAAGCATAATGGCCAAAACAGAAACTCAAGTAGAGAAATATAGTAGAGGCAAGGCCAGAGGAGAAAGGATGATCACCCAGGCTTTAGGAAACTGGAGAGGGGGACAGGAGGGAGAGAATGAAGAGAAAGCAAAAGATTATCAAAGTGGACCAGGAAGAATAGGGAAAATGTCCACTCATATGTACATTTCATAAAAGTAAGAGAGCTAGTAGAGGGAAAAAAGATGAACAGATCAGAACAAGAATAAAGGTAAAGACCTAAACAACCTAAAGAAAAACGCTGGTTGTACCTGTGTCTCTCCCAGTTGCTGCGACGCCCTTATATGGAGACAGTCTGAGGCCGCTGCTGGTGTGCACAGCTCGCTCCTCCCGGCCAGACCAGCCTCCCCTGTTCCACAGCCACCTGCACGTCCCTGTGCTCTCTGGGCAGCATGTGGTGGGTGCTGTGTGACTGTCTCTGCTCCTGCCATCACTGCGCAGACCACTGGTCCCACTTTGATTTCCTTTGCCACAGGGGAATGTCAGCCTCACTTGTCAGGGTGTTGGAGGGCTTGTGCTGTTCCACTCACGATGTTTGCCACTGCTGCTGCTATCATGTGGTGCCAAGGCCACTGTCGCTGTGGTCCCCAACCTTACTCACTCACTGCTTCTGCTGCCATCCTGGAGGTGGCCCATGGCTGTTCCTGCTGTTCCATCTCTTCTCCCATGGGGGTAACACCTGCTGGGGAAGGAGCCGAGCCCGTGAAATTTGCTGCAGGCTACCGTGTCCTCTGTGTAAAGGAGCAAGGGGCCTCGCACCCCAAGTCTGTCCGTCTGGCTCAAGTTAGCCACACTTTTGCGGCCCATCTGTTTCTTGGAGGCTTCACAGTATGGGGATTCTTGCTTGGCATGCAGAGGGCAGTGCTATCCTCAGCCCTGCAGGCCGGACTGCTGTGGTCTAAAGTTCTATGTCTATGTTTTGTTTGATCTACAAGTCTCTTATTTCAGATTGATTTTCACATTAGGATGTATGCCCTATCTTTCCTCCCCTTTACTGTGTTTTATCTGATTTTCTCTAAATAGCTCCAATGGGGCTCCTCTTCTATTCAGCCATGTGGAAACTTCTGCCATACAGGTTTTAAAAGTCAGATTTTTGGCTCTTCTCTCAAAGTTACAAACACCAATCAGAATTTTTTTTCAAACTTTGCTGTTAAAGTAGTGGAAAGTTCAAACTTAGATCCACTTGACAACTGAGGGTGTAATAATTTACACACCGTATAATTATAATCCAGAAGATTTTGCTCTCAAATCCAGGACTGAGCACCCACAACATCAAATATTTATTAGCCATTTCCTATACTCAACAAAAAATACCTTGGAAGTATGTCTACTTCCAGTATCTTTTTAATTGCATATTTTCTTCCTTACTCTCCATTTACATACCAAAAACTAAACTTAGATAAAGATAGCAAAAAAGATTGTTTAACTTGTGTCATTGTATGTTGGTAGTGTTTAACTTTCTTTGGTCTTTTTCCCAGGTGCTCATAGCTAAGAGTTTGTCTTAAGCCTAGAGGAGATTTTAGACTGAACTTTTCAGCAGTGTGAACTGTTAAACTTTGGCAGCTCTTCTAGAGATGAATTGAATGCATTTTGAATAAACAGATGCATTAAAGAGCAGGAAATCTTATGGCTTAGATGAAGAATTCCCCCAAAAGCTTCATGCATGATCAGATGGAGCTTCTAGAAGGTAACTAAGCTGTGGGGGCAATATAGAAGATTTGCCATTAGGAGGTGGAGTCCAGTCAGAAGAGTTAGATCACTGAGGTTCATGATCTAGAAGAGTGTATCCCCCTTGTTGACTCTTCATTTCTCTACCTCCTGGCCTTCCTAGCCTGAGCAGCCTTCTTCCACTATACCGCTCTGTTCCACCTTTCTGCACTGGAGCCCACAGACAGTAGACTAAAGTATTAGCTAAAATTAACCTTTCCTCTGTTAAACTGTAGGGGTTGGGTACTATGCCTCAGTGATGAGGAAGTGACAGACTCAGATAATACAACTTAGGTAAAAATATTCCAGACACATTGATAAAATGTTTTGAAAGAGATGAAGTGTTCTGTTTCATTGATAAACACTTAAAGTACAACTGAAGTAAAGTTCTATGTGATTATTAAAATTAAATGAATTAGGACACACGAGACGAACCAGCGGGCCTAACTGGACTACACTCAGTGAACTCCAGGCAGCGAGCAGGACCTAGAATCCATACCTGGTCCCTGACCACATGTGCTCCGGCGGTGAAATCCCAGGGCACACAGGGCAAACTTGGAACTCAGCTCCCAGGCAGTAAGACCACGCCCTGCGTCTGAGGCCACCCTGAGACACATGAGAGGGCCAGTGGGCCTAAGCAGACTATGCCCAGTGAACTTCAAGCAGCAAGCAGGGCCCAGAATCCACCCCTGGGCTCTGACCACATGCGCCCCTGAAGAATCCCATCTCACAGGGCAAACTTGGAACTCTGCTCCCAGAGGAACCTTGGACTACAGTGGATTATCTGTGTAGTTTGAAGGGAGATTAAGTGACTGCCTCACTGAAATAGAATATCTCATCTGGCTCTAGTCAATGTGGTGAGTATGCCCCTAAAATAGAGGTATACAGTGGCTAAATGGGGCCTGTAGTAAAGCTTCCTCCAACTAACTTTAAAACCTTGGTAAGTCTGACAAGAGTGAAGGTGACCCCTTTCTACACACAGAAAACATCAGGGAGAGTGAGGAGTGTGCTGAGAAGGGCTCCCCTAACTTGAAGAAAATCAAAAGGGCCTATGAGACTCATAGACACACAATAGGGACACAGTAGGGCCTCAGGCAATACAAACACTAGAGACAGGGAGATTTGATGACCTGGAATAACCTGAAGATAAAATACTAGCAGGAACTAAAAGTTGACCTACATCAATACTACTAGGCTTGTCAGCCCAGGAAGAATATAGGACTCACCCAACAGGCCTTACCTCAGGAAGTCAGGGGACTGGCCCACCTATTCATTGTGGGACCCAGCAATTGGACAAACATCAACCTTACAGTAGGACACCAAGATATACACTACCAACAGTTGACACTAGAGGGTCTGAAGGACCAAATGCTAACTCAAAAGGGGAAAATAGCAAAATGAAAAAGCAAAATGCAATCTCAAACATCTAGTCCACCAGGAGCAGGTACAGGAGACACTGAAGTAGAGGACTTCAAAAGTAACATACCAGAAATCTCTGAAAAGATAGTGAATGAAATGAAAAAAAACAACTCCATGAGGCCATAGAGGAAATCAAATTAGAAGTACTCTCCCATGTAAAGATAGAAGTAACAACCTTAGTAAAGGAGTTGCTGAGCACAGCTAAAGAAGAAATAGAGAAAAAAGAACAGGAGCATGGGAAACTGATGGAAACCTTGAATGAACAATATAGAAAACAAGCAGAATTCATGAAGAAAACTGAAAGAGACATCCAAAAACCGAAACATTCTATTCAAAGCATGCAAAACCGTTTAAATACAGCTAAGGATAGGATTTTGGACCTTGAGGACAGGATCGCAATTAGTGATCATGAAAGGATAGAACTTTTAAAAATAACAAAGCAGCATAAAATGACAATCCAGAAGTTTCAAGATGATGCCAAGAGCAACAATATAAGATTAACAAGCATTAGTGAAGACACTGGAGTCAATACAAATGACATAACAAAAATATTCACAAAAATAATAGGAGAAAATTCCCGAAACATGGGGAAAAAATCTGATATGCAGGTAAGTGAGGGATATAGAATTCTAATCAGTCAAAACCAACACAAATCTAAACATATAATAATTAAGATCTCTTACATACAACATAAAAACAGAATACTAAAAGCTGTTAGAGAAAAGACACAAGTCACCGATTGAGGAAGGCATATTAGAATCACAGCAGACTTTTTAGCACAAACCCTCAAGTCAAGATGTGCTTGGAGTGAGGTATTTCAAGCCCTGAAAGAAAACAACTTTCAACCCAGACTGATGTACCCAGCAAAACTGTCTTTCAAATTAAATGGAGAAACAAGATACTTCCATGACAAAGAACAACTGAAGAAATTCGTGTCCAACAAACCAACCCTAGAAAGTGTTGAAAGACATACTAGATAGAGATAAAAATGACCACAATCGCCAGAACAGAAAGAAACCACCAGGTAGGACAAGCAATTAAGTAAGGGGGAAAGGCAGAAAGCAACTATTGGAACATAACATGGCAAGGTTGAAACAGTACATATCAGTGATATCCATAAATGTAAATTGCCTTAATTCAACTATCAAAAGAAATAGGTTGACAGAATACATCAAGAAACATGATCCCACAATATGGTGTACACAAGAAACACATCTGAACCAAAAGGAAACTCATAGATTAAAAGTCAAAGGATGGAAAACATTATTCCATGCAACAGGAACCTAGAAAAAAGCAGGGGTAACTCTTCTATTTGCAGATAATGTGAACTTCACACCTAAAATAATTAAAAGAGATGAAGAAGGTCACTACATACTCTTAAGTGGAAAAATTCAAGAGGAAAAACTAACAATTATAAATATATGTGCACCAAACACAGGAAAACCCAACTATATAAGACAGATACTAATGGACATGAAAAACCAAATACACAAGAACACAATTACTACAGGGGACCTTAATAGCCCATTGTCACAAAGAGATAGATCAACTAGACAAAAAGTCAACAAGGAAATAATAGAACTGAATCATACCAGAGATGTTTACAGAGTGTTCCACTCAATCACATCAGAATACACATTCTTCTCAGCTGCACACAGAAAATTCTCCAAAATAGACCATGTATTATACCATAACACATTCTTAAGTAAATGCAAATGTATTGAAATTATCCCATGCATACTATCTGATCATAGAACACTGAAATTGGAAATTAATTGCAAAAGAAATTGCAAAACTGGCATAAATACATGGAAATTAAATAACAACCTTTTGAACAACCAGTGGACTACAGATGAAATTAAAGAAGAAACAAAGCTATACCTACAATTCAATGAAAATGAGGAAACAATCTATTGTAATCTGTGGGATGCAATGAAAGTAGTCTTAAGAGGGAAATATATAGCAATAAATTGTCTTATCAACAAAACAGAATGAGCACAAATAAACAATCTAATGCTTCATCTCAAGCTTCTAGAAAAAGAAGAGCAAGTTAAACCCAAAGCTCATAGAAGAGAGGAAATTGTAAAGATT
>PVJX010052280.1:0-10020 GCA_004027295.1 Dolichotis patagonum | reverse complement strand
TATACTATTGTGTTATGTTTGATATTATTGTAATTGAAACTATGCTCAACTATAGCAGAGTTAGAGATATGGCGTTAGATACTGTTGATGTCCAGTTGACTTAATGTAAAGTACTGTGTTGCCTATGTTGTCCTCTTCTGATCTGCTCTGTACTACCCCCTTTTGTTTTATTCTCTTTTAAATAAAAAAAATAAAAAAATTAAAAAAAATAAAATAAAATAAAAATAAAAATAAAGAGAAAATGCAGTTGCTGAACTCATTGCTATCCCTAGGCACCCTTTAGCACTGTAAGTAGACCAATGTGACCTACACCAAGGAGAGTTTTCCAGCTCTCCAAATCAGCCTACCACACCCACTGGTCAGCTGACTGCTGTGCATGTCAGCGGCTCTCTACAATTGCTGTCCGGAGCTCAAGACACATACATTTCAAACAATGCCCAATAATGAGGTCCTTCTAAAACTATTTGAAGTAATTTTACCTGGGAATACAATTTTCCTGCAGGGAAGGCAAAAACATTCCAAGATTTTGTTTGTTTGTTTGTTGTTAAACATTCCAAATTTAAGGAATAAAATATAATTATTATTGAGTTTCCATACCCCTTAGACTACTAAATTCAGGTAAAAATGACAGGCAGGGCTAGAAGTAAATGTCACTCCCTTTTCCAAAGGAAGGGTCTGTCTCATTGGTATAGCACAGTATTTTTAATATTTGCAGGCACTAAAAGAGAAATCTTTTCTCTACACTGTGGCCTGCAAGTGATTTACTGTGCTCTGAAGGACCCAGAACTCAGAGTTTAAATAAATAGCTGTCTGACAGATAAATTCTCTGTAACTGCTTATTTTTTTCTGCCTACCCATTATATAATCTTTCATTTATGACTAAAGTACCTATTTTTCACTTCCATACCAATTTTTTCTGGGTTAATACCATTAGGGATGCTACAATATTGTCTACTATTACTTTTCTACTTCCTTCTCACTGCCGTTACCATGATCTCCAAGAAGACATATTGCATATATGCATACATGGGTGTGTGTATGTACATGTATGTGAGCATACAACAGAGTGCCTTCAAATTGTTAATTTCATATGCATATATGTATATTTACTTTTTAGAGCAAGTGAGGTACAAAGAAATAAATATGGCCACCTTGCTTGTGTACAAATGTTCACCCTCTTCTAATGAAACTCTTCTATTTTATTCAAAATCTTGAGCCTGATGCTTTGAGAAATAACTATCAATAAGCATTAGATTTTAGTTTCTAACGTTGTCTTCAGTTGTGATCTTATATGATGACATATTACTGTTGCTTTTAAAGACACTAAGTAGAATGCATATAGCACCACTTGAATATATATCAATAATGGTTTGGGGACAGCAATGCAGTCTTTGGAGAGGCTGCTGGCATCAGCATTGTGATTCAAGGAAAGCTCCAGCCATATTCTTCAGAATTACAGAATTACAGAAGACTAGTGGGATTTGGAAAATCTTTCCTAAGCCAAGAACCAAGATAAGTAATGGATACTTCTTTCCTTTTGACTCTTATGTTCCATTTCCAGTATATTTTTCATCAGAATAATGTTACTGTCACTGAGTGCTTAGTTTTGTGGTAAGCATTTTCTTTGCACCACTTAATCATATAATGTAGGTGTTATTATCATTCCCATGACACGGATTGAGTTTGAAGGAAGTCTATTTAACATGCCCAAGGAAACAGTGAGAAATGAAGAGTTGTCCTTAGTTGTGTTTGACAGAAAAGCTTATTGTTCTATCAGTATACTATACTGCTTCTGATTTATTCCTCAAAAAATACCGTCTGCCTTAAACTGTTTACCTTTAAGGTGGTCATAAAACCATATTTTAGTTATGGGGAATTTATATATTTTAAAAACACTTTTTGGCTATGAGTTGCACATGGAAGGGGCCTCCACATTGAGCTGTACTTCTGTCCACTGATTATACCTAGTTACTGTCAGTGGCCTCTCTTTTGAGTACTGTTTTGTTTCCTGTGCTGACTTTCCATTACTGCAGCCTTATTACCTGCTAGTTCTTCAATATTTCCCTACCTTCATGAGTAGTTCAATATATAATGTTTCAAAAGCTGTTTATTAAATGATGTATATATTAGAATATTCCTAAGAAAGAAATTATTATATTTAGCTTCTTTATATTTTCAATTTAATTATTTCTTTCAACATTTGAAATTAGAATCCCAAACTTGCGGAAATTTGAAAAAGCAGGATTCCTGTTCTAAACTGAGGACTATATGTCCTGAGGTTTTTTTCTCATCCCTCACTCTAGGTTTCCCATTAGTACAGCTGTGGTCCTCAGGCTAGGTGGGTACTATCAAACTTCATCCTTTATTCTGTTGCCCTTGGAGGCCTATAGTGTCTATACTACCATACCAGTCTGTGAAGAAAGGATATATTTGATTTGCTCTGTCTACTAATGTAATGAATTTTGAGGTTATATTTGATTTATTTGTTGATTAATGATGATTTTAAATACAGAACAGGTGAAGATTCAAGAAAAGTTTTCTCCTGACTTTCTCCTACCGATAAGGAGAATGGCCAAGGATCAAATCAAATGAGGCATGAGGAAAGATAGAGAGAGAGGGAGGGAGGGAGGGAGGGAGAGAGAGAGAGAGAGACAGAGAGAAAAAGAGAGAGAGAGAGAGAGAGAGAACTTGCCTTGTAGAACTACTGTCAGCCTGCTTGCATTGAAAAGGAAATATATTACATAATAATTATTGATAATATTTAGTCAGCTTTTAGTGTATGGAAGACATCATTGAGAATTCTAACCAACCTTTGTTGTAGATTGTCTTTGAAGGATAAAGACTAAAGAAAATTAAATAATTTATCTTAGCTTCCCTAAACTAGTGTTTGTAGTTACCATTAGACTACAGTATCTGTGAATTACATCATACACTATAGTTATTCTTTTTAAATTTTTTTATGTTTTTCTTCATTAAGTCATAGCATCTTAGTATATACTTCTGCAAAGACAATGTATTCAAATTTAGATAGCTTGTAAAACTTTAAAATAGCATTAAGTTTTTATTTATCATAGCATTCAATTTTAAACTTATTCAAAGGAAATTATAGAAAATAAAAATGGAATAACTTATTTCAGTTGGGGAGAAAACCTTATTTATATACACTAGAGCATTACATCTCACATAGCAGTACTTACTAAAGATATTTAAAATACCTCATCATGTTATTCAGTGCATGGTCATCTTGGAAAAAAATTAATTTGGCAAGAAAAAGTTCTCTAAATTGACTCTAAATTGATTATCTATGGATGTGATTCAAATAACATTTGCTTGTACTCTACTTAATATAATGCATTTTGTTGTATTCATCAGTAATGGGTGCACTATTCCCAACAAAGAAATTGCAGGTGATGTTGGCTTGATATGCAATGGATTTTGTTCCTAGGATATAGATAAAAAGAAAACAAAAGAATAATCAAAATAAATGAATAGCTCCACCTGCTACAAAACAGATATGCAAACAGGGAAGTATTGTATGTGTATCTATTGTCATCTTAGCTAATCTCTTGGCTTCAAAGCATTAGATGGCATTTTCTTTCACCAGTTCTAAAACAGAAGCTTTATAATATTCAGTTAGACTTGTTATCTGTTGTGATCAGAATGAAAAAGAATTTCTGAGTATGAAAAGAATGAGCAATTTACAGGAGCCACTGTGTACATTTTTCCTATGTTAAAATATGTTATATAGTTCTTAACATTGATTTTGTGTGGAAGTGTCTTTTGTTCTTGTCACATGGAAGAGTTTAAGGAGCCATAATAACAGTGACTCTAAACTATGATTTCTTTAGGATAATGAACTCAGAAAGTACCCATTAACACATAGCATATCCAGTGGCACTATGCCAGATATGTGTGACATTCAGTGGTACCTGGTTACAGTTGCATAGGACACTTAAAGACAAAAATAGTTCCAGATTTCTTGTCCAGAGATGCTAATACACCTAGAATTAAGTTATAGTATCTCTATATTCAAATGACAGACATGTTAGGAAACAGATTAGTTCTTAACTGGGGATGTTTTCCCCCCAGACTTATTTAGCACTGTCTGGTAATGGTTTCGGACAGTGTTATGGTTTATTTATAGATGTCCTCCTAAAAACCTCATGTGTTCAGAGACAGGATCTGTAGAAGGTGATTGGATTATGGGGCTTAGAGCTGACGTGCTCTTAGAAGTCGTGGGAAGGGGTGGCTGATGAGAAGAGGCAGGTATGACCTAGAAATCTGTATCTGTCTGCTGGCTCCTCCCTTTGTTCTCCACTTCCAAACCGCCATGGCATTGAACAGCACTCTTCTGTCCAGGCCCTGCCACTATCGCTTCCCGCCTTAAAGCCAGCTGACTGTGGACTAGAAAATGAGAGCCAAAGTAAACTTACTCTTGTCCTTTAAATTATGTGTGTTGGGTATTTTATCCTGGTGACAAAGAAAATGGCAAAGAAATGTGTCATAGCTTCAGAAGATGTGTTACTGGCATATAATGGATAGAGGCCAGGGTCACTGTTAAATATATTACCATATATAAAACATGCTTAAGAACTTATGTTAAAAATGGTCTGATCTACAAGATCTAAATATGAAAACAGAAACACCTAATCTGCTGGAAGATAGAATGGGTAAAACTCTTGAAGACATAGGTGTAGGCAATGACTTTATGAATGAATACCCAATTGCATAGGAAATATTACAGAGAATAAAAACTGGTTCTTATCTTATTAAAAAGTTTCTGGGCTGGGCATGGTGGCTTAATACTGTAATCCTAGTACTCAGGAGACTGAGACAGGATGATCATTGTGAATTCAAAGCCAGCCTGGGCTACATAGTGAATTGAAAACCAGTCAGCACTACACAGTGAGACTTGGTCTCAAAAAAAAAAAAGGTTCTTCATAACAAAAGAAACTAAAAGATGGAAGAGATAACCCACAGAATGAAAAAAAAAAATTTTACAAACTGTTCCTCAGACAAAGGACTAATACCTAGAATATATGAAGAACTGAAAAGAATCGGAACCCACCCCCTTTTGGATTAAAGACCCAATCCATGCGCATCTGAAATAGACACATCGCAGAGAAAAAAGTACAAATATAAAATAAGTATATGAAAAAATGATCAACATCACTGGTAACTCAAGAAATGTAAATTAAAACAACACTGAGATTCCATCCACCCCAGAAAGAATGGCTGTTATCAAATCAGCCAGTATGAAATGCTGGCAGTGCTGTGTGGAGAAAACTTTTCTCCACTGTTGGTGGGAGTGTAAATTGGCCCCACCACTATGGAAACCAGTATGGAGATTCCTCAAAAACTAAAACCAGAGGTTCCATTCTATAAAGCTATTCTCCTTCTAGGTATCTACTTTTGTTTCACAGTAAAAATCAAATTTATAAACATTGAAGAATTCTCCTATTTGATTGAAAAACAAGAAGGTAACTGATTTAATCAAAATAGTTACAAAAGAAGGTGTACTTTTGTTTCTAAAAGCATCATATCCTAGTGACATATGTACACAATGTTTATAGCAGCATAATTTGTAATAGTTAAACCTTGGCAACAGCCCGTAGGCCCATCAACAGCAACATTTAAAAAAATGTTATTTATATACAATGGAGTACTATTCTTCCATAAAGGAGGATAAACATGAGCCAGGGATTGAGCTAAGTGGCACAAGCTAAGTGGCACTTGCCTGGCAAGTGCAAGGTTGTGAGTTCAATCCCCAGTATTTTAAAAAAAGAGTCCTTTTTAAGTAAATAGCTAAAGGGATGCATCTTGCGCCACATTTTACTTATAAATCAGGCACACACTTTTAAATATCACATTATTTCTCTTATGTAAGAAATCACAAGACTAATAAGGAGCAAATGGAGGATAAACATTGGGAAGTAGGAAGAATATGTTCAAATGGAAAGGCACAAAGGAGCGGGAAGGGAGGAAAGGTGAAAAGGGTTATAGAAAAGCAAAGAATGAAAGGAAAAATGGTAACTTCTGTAAGAGAGGAGGAGAAGAATGATTGAATAGAGGGGAGGGGAATGAACAAAGAAGAATGAAGGTGTATTATTTAGAGGTACAAATTCTCTATTTTAAACATGATCTTTGTGTATGGAAAATATATACTAATGAAAAATAAATGAAAATATTATCTGATCTAAAGAGTCAACAGTTCTAAGATTGAGAAGTGCTGACCTATGCAACATAAAGACACATCTTTACAGAATCCTTAATTAATCAAGGTGAATAAAAGATGCACAAAATATTATGCATTCGTAATCAGAATACATGAGTCCAAAGAGTCAAATAAAGCAAAGCCAAAATTTTAAAAATATTAGTTATTTAGTGTGTTATTTCGTATTATCATTAATTATTTTGGTAATAATATTTATTATTAGTTATTTTGTATTAGGGACATCTTGAAAAAGAATGTGAGAGAAACTAAGAAGTTACTTGCAATTAATAATATTCATAATGGGAATTCAAGTAAAAAACGACTTAAAGTTCTTACTGAGCCTCAAATATTGAAAAGGAGAACAAACTTAGCTTAGAGACAACAGAAAATGCTTTTTGAAAACTGACTCTCTCAAGAAAATAGTACTACTTCCATAAGTGTCATCTGACCAAAAATCAAGTCTAGGAGGAGACCACAGGGTTTTGAAAAATTGAATTTGTCCTTTTGTATTCAGTGTCATAGATTCTTTTTCTAGTTTTTTGTTGTCCTTGGAGATCAGATTCTCATAAGCAGGAAGTATAATAAATTACTGAAAGTTATTTTGCTTGCTGTCAATGCAGGACTTGGGTGTATAATGAAACCAATTAAATCCTCAAATATCTTCAATGGCAACAATAAAAATGTAATTTCAGAGAGCAATAAGTTTAGCGATGTTGAAAACTGTGCAATCACAGAGAAAACCAAATTTACAGATGTTGGAGAGTTCTACTATTTGGTCAAAGAACCAGCCGCTAACTGGTTTAATCAAAGTACTTACAAAAGCTGTGCTTTTTTTTTTTTCTTTTCCTAAAGCTGTCTCATGTGTCTCTGATGATAACCAGTCGGCAGAAATGATGGAATGTCTCAAGCAGATGAGTAGCATGCCTCCCCTTGTGCAAGAATGTACTGTCCCTTGTCGAGAAGACTGCACCTTCACTGCTTGGTCCAAATTTACATCCTGCCCCAAGAACTGTGAAGCCACCCAGAGCAGGCGACGACAACTCACAGGTACAGTGCACCTTGCAGCCTTTAAATTTACTTGCTTATACTTATCTGAATCTGTCCTGCAAATACAAACTCAAAGGCTGAGAATTTGTGTCAGGTGAGTGCTTTTTCCTTTCATATGTCCCAGTCCTTAATATATCTCTTGGAGTGATGCTTAGTGCAAAAAATATACCCAATTAATAGTTGTGACCTGAACAAAAGATATGAACTGTTTTATGAGTATAGAGGGTTTTTTTCTGTATAGTTTTGTAGTCATTGAATCATGTAGGACATTTTGTCCACCAATATGTTTGGAGGAACTAATGGCAAAGTTTCTGGAGTTTTACTGTCTCAGAAGTTCAGTAAGCTTAAATTCAGTCACTAGAACACCAAGGACAGATCTTAACCTACATTATTATTTTTGGCTTTTATCTTAGAAGTAGTCTATCCTTTAAAAATTTTTATTGTGTAAAGTAATAATTAAATTGAATATATAGATTCTGCTTTTGTGACATAGTATTATTTGTAGTTCTATATACCTCAGCCAAAATTAATGGATATTAAAACATCTCTTAAGTCCTGGGTCAATCAGTTTTGCTTATAATATACAAAAACTGATACAGTAATATATTTAACTACTTGTCTAAATAATATGCTAAAACTTATGTTGGCTACATGTGTATTTGTATATGCAAAGTATTTAACTGAGGGAATGGACAACTGAAGAAAAATGTAAGAATAATCAGTGAGATAATAAAATTGGTGTTGACATTGAAGAATTAAGTATAGATGACCATTTGTTTTCAAGAGAAGTTCAAGTGCTATTTCTCTTCGTTTTGCAGCTCCTTTGTTTGCGCGAATTGCTTACCTGATCACATTTATAATTTAACACACTGTAATGGGTTTACTCAATCAACTAGAGCCTTTCACAGGATTTCTGCACACAAACTATGTTTGCATTTGTAAGTGAAGGTGAAATGTATAATCACAGTAGAAACATCAGAGAAGCTATACTGCACCTGTGCTCTCTTGTTCACAAACATATGTGGGTGTATAGTTTTATGCAACATTGTCTATATTTTTAGGATAAAACAAATTTCTTATAGAAAACAATGTGATGAAACAGAATGTTTGTGAAGAGAAGGTTTTGAAGTTCAGAGACCAACTTCTGACACTTTGGTTGCCAGTACATACATAATGATGTGTTAGAAACCATTATTCTAGTAACTTTGCATCTCTGAGTTGACAGAATTTCTTTTAGATGGAAAGTGTTTAATTAGTGGCCAGGTTTTTTCTCTCTTCTCTTGAAGATTTGCTAATGATATTTGGCATCTATAAAATAAGAATGGAAAGTACTGAAAAATCATAGGCTACTTATTTATTTTACAGCCAGAACAATTATAAATTATTAAAACTTTAATGAATTTGACTTTTTAAAAATATACTTTATAAAAGTTAATACTGAAGATTAATAACTACTTGAACTAAAAGACTGTTTAGAATATTTCTAAATTATTAATTGTCATTACTTTAGAAGTCCAACTGATCTTTGTGTGTCTTCATGTTTACACAAACGTGTGCCCACACACACACACACACAAACACACAAACTGGTTTCCTGAAATTCATTAACTGTAAAAAAAAAAATCATTCAAATAAATCATTAGTATCAGTGCTAAAAAAGTAAAATCGGTAGAGGTATTTCTATTTTTGCAGGCTTATTTTCATTAGTATGACAATAATGCTTGGATTTTCTTTGTCCTATGTAAGCTAGCAATAAATTGTCTCTAACATGAAAGACAGAAAAAGCCATGTAACTATTTTTAACACAGTCACATGGAAAGAAGCACATTAACACATATACAAGCACATTAACACATACAGATGAATAAGGAGTCATCTAGGGTATTATTTTCCTTCTTTCTATTTTTAATAATGGATTTTTAATTCACTATTCACTAATCTTTATTTTATTTTATTTTATTTTATTTTATTTTATACCAGGAATCAAACTCAGGACCTTGTGTTTACCAGGAAGGCACTTGTGCTGCTGAGCTATATCCCTGGCTCTCACAATTGTAAATTGAATGATAATTAAAGTAATCATTTATAAAATTTTGAAAATATTTAATTCATTAGATAAATTACTGTCTAGGCAGGTGTAGGCACACACATATGTATACACATATGAATTTGTGTATATACATGTGTTTGTATATATATTCACAATAACTGTACAACTAATAGTCTGACTTAAGGAAAAAGTTAAATGTCTTTAGATTTTTGCTAGGGATTGATTTAGTATCAGCTGGCTCTAATTCTGAAAGTCAATGCTGATTTTGATTAAAATATAATTAAAGATGGTTATTTATTGTAAAAATCATTTTTGCATTAACTTACATCAATCCCTATTCACACAGTGATGTCATGTAATTAGAAAAGTTATTAAAAATACAGGGACATTGTCCATTTCTTCAAAACACTTGTTCTGATAGTAACTTTCATTTGCCTTATAGATGTCTTTTTTCTTCCCATTTTTTCTCATCTTCATTCTTCTCTTTTATACTCTCTTCTTTTTCCCCTCCCTCTTCCTCTCTCCTTTTTTTTTCCAACTTCGTTTAATTAGTTATTCAATGAACATCTTCAGTTTACCTTACAATAAGCAAATAGATAGGACCTGGATTAACAGAGCTTATAGCTACTTGGACATACAGTGAGATTTTTACTACAGACAGTTACAGTGTAGGAGAGTTGCTCTGTCATACAGTGCCTGCTGTGCTATC
>PVJX010052279.1:0-10015 GCA_004027295.1 Dolichotis patagonum | reverse complement strand
TTTTTTTATCCTGGCCATTCTTTCTGGGGTGAGATGGAATCTCAGTGTGGTTTTAATCTGCATTTCTCTCATCACTAATGATGATGAACATTTTTTCATATAGTTATTTGCCATTCATATTTCTTCATCTGAGAACTGTGTATTCATTTCAGATGCCCATTTTTGGATTGGGTCTTTGAATTTCGAGGGTCTGATTTTTTTGAAATTCTTTATAAGTTCTAGACAGCAGTCCTTTGTCTGAGGGACAGTCCATTAAGATTTTTTCCCAATTTGTGGGTTTTCTTTTCACTCTGCTGGAAATCTCTTTCGACATGCAGAAACTCTTTAATAAGATGTGGTCCCAGTTATTGATACTGGGAAGTATTTCCTGTGTGGTTTGATTCTTGTTCATGAATTCTCTACATACACCTATATCTTCGAGATTTTTACCTACTTTGTCTTCCAACAGATTTAGTGTTTCTGTTTTAATATTTAGATCTTTGATCCATTTAGATTTTAGTTTAGTGTATGGTGATAGACATGGGTCTAGTTTTAGTCTTCTGCATATGGATAGCCAATTTTTCCGGCACCATTTGTTAAAGAGACTGTCGTTCTTCCAGCAAGCATGTTTGGCCCCTTTATCAAAGATAAGGTGGTTGAGTGACTTTGTGGTTGTGGTTTTATCTTCCAATCTATTCCATTGATCTTCAGGTCTGTTTTTATTCCAGTACCATGTTGATTTTATTACAATAGCTTTATAGTATAATTTCAAGTCAGGGATTGTTATGCCTCCTGCCTTGCCTTTGCTGCTTAGAATTGCCTTTGCTATTCTAGGTCTCTTTTGGTTCCAGATGAAATCTGGGAGTGATTTCTCTATGAGGTATGTTAGTGGTATTTTGATTGGGATTGCATTGAATCTGTATAATAATTTTGGGAGAATGGCCATTTTCACAATGTTTATTCTTCCTATCCAAGAACAAGGGATGTCTTTCCATTTTCTGAGGTCCACTTCAATTTCCTTTTTCAGGGTATTTTATTTTTCCCTGTATAGTTCTTTTACTTCTTTCATGAGATTAATTCCTAAGTATTTCATTTTTTTGGATGCTAGTATGAAGGGTGTGGCTTCACTTATTTCTCTCTCAGTATTTTGTTGTTAGTATATAGGAATGCTATTGATTTTTGAGTTTTGACTTTTATCCAGCTACATTGCTGAATTTATTTATTCCATCTAAGAGTCTTTCAATGGAGTTTTGGGGGTCTTCTATGTAAAGTATCATGTCATCTGCAAATAATGATAATTTAATTTCCTCTTTTCCTATCTTTACTCCTTTTATTTCTCTCTCTTGTCTAATTGCTCTGCCTAGTATTTCTAGTACTATGTTGAATAGGAGGAGTGATAAGGGCCAACCTTGTCTTGTGTCTGATTTTAAGGTGAAGGCTTTTTTGGTCATTTAATATGAGTTTTATAAAATTTTATAAAATAAAATAAAAGATTCAGAAATTATTAGAGCTGTAAGATAAGTTACCTATTATATTTAATCCTAATATTATACTCATATTAAATGCTGTTGGTTTGTCATAGATGGCCTTTATCATATTGAGGTAAAGACCATCTATTCCAATTATCTGTAATGTTCTTATCATGAGTGAGTGTTGGATCTTATCAAAAGCTTTTTCAGAGATGATCATGTGGTTCTTACTTTTGGCTCTATTGATATGGTGGATTACATTTATTGATTTACGTATGTTGAACCATCCCTGCATTCCTGGGATGAATCCCACTTGGTCATGGTGTATAATCTTCTTGATGATTTGCTGCATCCTGTTTGCCAATATTTTATTGAGAATTTTTGCATCTATGTTCATTAGGGAGATTGGCCTCTAGTTCTCTTTTTCAGTTGGGTCTTTCTCAGGTTTTGGTGTTAGAGTAATATTTGCTTCCAGGAATGACTTAGGAAGAATTCCTTCCTTTTTGATTTCACTGAAGAGTTTGAGGAGTGTTGACATTAAGTCTTCTTTGTATTTCTTCTAGCATTCAGCAGTGAGTCTGTGTGGGCCTGAACTCTTCTTTGTTGGCAAGGACTTAATTACATTTTCAATTTCATTAATAGAAATTGGGTTATTCAGCAGTTTTACATCTTCCTGACCAAGCTTTGGTAGTTCATACGTATCTAGGAATCTGTCTATTTCTTCTGTGTTATCGAACCTATGAGAGTAGAGGTTTTTGAAATAAGTGTTGATGATCTTCTGTATTTCCTCCGAGTCTGTAGGAATTTCACCTTTTTCATTGCTTATTGCATGAATTTAGTTTTTTCTTTCTTTTTTTAAATAAGGTTGGCTAGGGGCTTATCAATTTTATTTATTCTTTCAAAGAAACAACTCTTCGACTCATTGATTCTTTGTATTGTTTTCTTGGACTCTATTGCATTAATTTCTCCTTTGGTCTTTATAATTTCCTCCTTTCTTTTGGCTTTGGGCTTGGCTTGCTCTTCTTTTTTTTCTAGATATTTGAGTTGTAGCATCAGGTTGCTTATTTGTGTTTGTTCGGTATTCCTGATATGGGAACTCAGTGCAATAAATTTTCCTCTGAGGACTGCTTTCATTGCATCCCACAAAATCTAGTAATTTGTGTTTGTATTTTTGTTTGTTTGTAGATACTGTTTAATTTCTTCTTTAATTTCCTTCATGACCCACTGGTTGCTTAAGAGTGTATTATTCAGTTTCCATGTGTTTGTGAGGTTTTTTGCAGTTGCTTTTATTGTTAATTTCTCATTTCATGGCACTATGATCTGATAACATGCATGGGATAATTTCAATTCTTTTGCATTTGCTTAAATATGTTCTGTGGGCTAGTATATGGTCTATTTTAGAGAATGTCCCATGTAGTGCTGTGAAGAATGTATATTCTGATGTTGTTGGATGGAACACTCTATATACGTCTGTCAAGTCCATTTGTCACAGGTGTGATTGAGTTCTGTTATTTCTTTGCTGATTTTCTGTCTAGTTGCTCTGTCCCTTTGTGTCAAGGGCATATTAAGGTATCCTGTTATAATTGTATTATTGCTTATTTGATTTTTCATTTCTGTCTAGCTGGGTGCTCTGGAATTTGGTGCATATATATTTAAGATTGTTATCTCTTCCTCTTGAAATTTTCTCCTAACTAGTATGTAGTGACTTTCTTTATCTCTTTGGATCATTCTTGGTTTGAAGTTCACTTTGTCTGCAAACAGAATAGCTACCCCCATTTTTTTTTTTTTTTTGGTTTTCTGTTACATGAAGTATTGTTTTCTATCCTTTGACTTTCAGTCTATGGGTTTCCTTTTGGGTTAGATGGGTTTCTTGTAGGCAGCATATGGTTGGATGTTGTTTCTTGATCCATTCTGCCAGTCTGTTTCTTTTTATTGGTGAGTTGTGGCCATTTACATTAATGGTTATAACTGTTATATATTGGTTTATTGTTGACATGTTTTGTTTCTGCTGTTGCATCTTTAGCTTTCCTTTCTGTTTAATTGTCTGCCTTGCTTGGTGGTTTTATCCTATGTGTATCTAGAATGTCTTTCAGTATTCTTTGTAAGGTTGGTTTGGTGATCATGATGTTTTTCAGCTGTTCTTTGTCATGGAAATATCTTATTTCTCCACCCATTTTGAAGGATGGTTTTGCAGGCTACATCAGTCTGGGTTGGAAGTGGTTTTCCATTAGGATCTGAAATGCTTCAGTCCATGCTCTTCTTGACTTCATTATTTGTGTTGAGAAGTCTGCTGTGATTCTGGTAGGTTTTGCTTTATAGGTTATCTGTCTCTTCTCTCTAACAGCTTTTAGTATTTTCTTCTTATGGTGGATTTCTAGGGTGGTGATTATTATATGTCTGGGTGTAGTTTTATTTTGGTTATGGCTATTTGGAGTTGTATATGCTTCACTAATCCATATGTCAGGTTCCATTCTCATGTTTGAGAAGTTTTCAGCTATCACTTCTGTAAATAGCCTCTTGATATCATTTGGGCTGTCCCCTTCTTTTTCATTTATCCCTATTAATCTTATGTTATTTTTCTTTGCATCATCTTGAAGGTGTTGAATTGTTATTTCCTGATTCTTTGTTGATTTTAAAGGATCTTTCCATTCCTGTTCACTAGCTGCAATCTTATCTTCGAAGTCTGAAATTCTATCATCACTTTCATTGAGGTGTTTTTGGCAGCTTTCAGTAGAATTTTTGATTTCCTGTATATCTCTTTGAATATGCTTTATGTATTCTGTTTGTTTCTTATAGTGTTCATTCAGGGATTCTATCTATTTACTTTGTTCCTGTAATTTTTTAGCTGTGTCTTCACTAGATGTGTTCACTATTTCTTTTGCTACTTTTATCATTTCTTCTTTTACCTGGGCAATTATTTCTGATTTGAATTTCTCCATAGCTTCCCCTAGTTCCTTCTTTATTTCAGTTGATATCATTTCAGTCATTTCAGGTGTATGGCTTCTATTTTCTTCTATGTACATGGCTCCTAGGCTTTCTTGGGATGGACTGGAGAATTGAGATTGCTTTTTGGTCTTTCTTTTGTCATTTTCCTATATTTCCTTGCTTTGAGAGGTGTTCCAAAGCTTCCTCTGGGTGTGTGGTGAATTGCCTCCTGCGCTCTCAGCTAATGGAGCAGTGCGGGCTCCCTCACAGGTTCTTGGCTGCCTAAATTAAAAGGCGGAAGCTGGGTGTGGTGAACTGGTGCTGCCTCCAGGGCTCATTTCTGTGTCCTAGGGGGCTGGATATGAACTCAACCACTGAGAGTGCCAGTCTTAAGCTCTTCCCAGGACAGCCCCACCAGGCAGAGAGTCCCGCTGCACAGTCTCCGCCTCCTGAACTAAAAATAGACCACTGGGTATGGTGCACTGAGGCCCGTGGAACCTCCGGATCTCAGTCCAGCACCCTGGGAGCTTGATAGAAACTCAATCATGGGTGCGCAGGTCTCCAACTCTCCCCGAACCAGCCTTCGGGCACTGGGACTCACCTCAGGTGGTCCTAACTCCGGTGCAGGGTCTTGGCTCCCTTAATTGTAAGGCAGAATCTGGATGTGGTGAACTGGGGCCTGCAGAACCTCCAGGGCTCAGTTCCATGTCCTAGGGGGCTGGGTATCAATGTCTGAATCTTTGTGCTGCCATTATTTCGATGTTTGTATTCTCTGAAATTACAATGTGTCTCACCTGATTTTGGGGAAAATCAATGAAGTGTGAGTAGCATCCATAATAATATACAAGAAAGGGCACTAATCAGTGTTAGGGTTTTCATTGGCACAAGAGAGAAGCAAGAGCAGAAAAAGAGCCAAAAAGGAAAATAGCCTTCATTGTGGCACGGAAAAGCTGCAGTAGAGTGCTAGGTCCCCTAGGTGCTGAAGAAGACCCTGGAGCTTCTATTCAGGTGGTGGAGTCTGCAGGGGCCGGCAGATTGATGTTTCTACAGCTGATTGGGGGAATGCTGGGATATACCAGAAGCCTGACTTTGGATTTTGGGATTGAAAGAATACAGAAGTTATAATTAAAGGCATGTACTATGGTTGCAGGTGCATACCCATGTTGGAATGGCACCGTGCTGATCCTGGCAGAGATTGACAGGGACAGACCCCATCAATCAGAAAGCCCTTCTCTGACATACATGCATTTGGGTTTGTGTTTGGAAGTCTGAATTCATAGCCGTACACATGCAGAAATACGTTGCTTGTCTCCTCTCCCAGGGAATAAACGGTGGTTGGTTGTGGTAGAGTGTCTTATGGATCAGTTGCAGTTCCTTTCAGTTCTGCCTAAGTCACTTACTTGTGTGGTCTCCGCAGCTTTCCCCAGAGAAGGAACCTGGCCTCATGGTAGCTCCTGTGCTCAGAATTTCTCTTGGGCTATGACTTGTTATTGCTGTTGTGAAGCCAAAACTGAGCTGCTTAGTGTTTCAGCGTTTGTCTGTTGTTCTCTCCCCAGAGAAGGTGGGATTTTCAGTGTCCCATCTCTGCCGATGTTAAAGCAGAGCCCTCTTTCAGGTCATCAGGCGACATATGAAAGCTTCATGTATGAATGCTTCTGTTTGTGAACAATTTGTTTTTTGAACAGAAGTGTTTGGCCCAATTTTGTTTTTGTCTGTGGACTCTGCTTCAGGTGATGAACAGGATCTCAGCCCTCTTCCCCTCTGGAACATGAAAGTGGCTGGCTATTCCAGAACTCTGGAATGAATGAAGTTTGTGAATGGAGACACCCCTGTATTTCCTCCTTAGGTTCTAGGGATTGAACCAAAGGCCTCCTCATAGAGATATACCCCCAAGTCTTTTTTTAATTTGCCATTTTCAGAGAAGGTCTTATGAACTTGCCCTGGCTGGGCTCCAACTTGCCATCTCCCTGCCTCAGGCTCCCAGAGCGATGCAGGGCAGGTCTGCACCACCACGCCCAGCTCTAGTGTTTCCTTCTGAGACTCTGCATAGTAACCATGGCCACAATGCATTATCCTATCTAAGGAGTTTTGATGTATAAATCCAAGTGTCCTTCCAGCGGTGCTGTGCAGCTCAGTGCCAAGGTGCCCCAAGTCCTCGTGCTACTTAAGCCTAAGCCCAGCGGTTCCCTGTTATGGGAGACTGTCCAGGCCACATGGGCTCAGAGGAGGCTCCTGAGAGCACAGAGGGGCAGAGCTGCACTCACCCTTCAAAGGGACTCGGTAACTGCAGCCATAGCCCTAAGAAGTCATCTCGACTCCCCCTCCATAGAAGATAGCAAATCCGTGTTCCATTGATAAATTCATTGCTTCACTTAACATACTTGTGACAATTTTGTCTGCATACTATTTGAAACATCTGTGCTTTAAGTATGGTAGTAATGCTTGCTTCACAAATAATGTTCTCATGGTTAGGAAGTTTCAGAAGATGTGGATTCCCTTAGTGGAGTATAATTACTGGGTTATCTTAGAGAAATCTCTTAATGCTATTAATCTGAGAACAGGCCAGATGTGGTGTGTAAAGCTGCCCTGTACCATGTGGATTTCACAGGTAGAGATCAGCCTTCTGAAGGCATGACAGAGCACCCTGCAAGACAAGCTGCTGACCCTGCAGCCAGCTGCTCAGGCAGTGCCCGCAGGGGCTGGCAGTGCACCGGCATCAACTGTATGGTCCTCCCTAAGCTCTCCCTCCCATCATGGAGCTTCAGTGATGTATACTGACCCCATGGACTTTGGAGACCTCCTTTCCATGCAGCAGGAGTTGAACCTTCTCTCCAAGGAGGTCACGTATCTGTAGTCTGAAGTTGGGCATTGGAGACATGTTGCTGAGGTAGGTCAATTTGGATGAGTTTAAAATTCCAGGAGTGAGGCAAAAGAGTGGTGATGTCCAGGAAGTGATGCATGGAGCCTTTGGGGTCAGAGATCTTCCTGGGCTATGAAACAGAAACCATGCATTGCACTTGTGATAGGGTGAAGTGATTTTGGTCGCTTACCAGTTTGCTTTTCTGTAAAATATTTGGAGAAAATATTTCAAAAAATGTAAAGCAACAAATCCATTTTGAGGACCTGCTTTAAGGGGTCACCTTTTCCCCTAGAAAATCCTAGGATTCTCTGGTGGGGACACCAGGATTCCAAGGCCCTGTGTATAACATGGCTTCCTGAGGTTTTTGTTAACTTTATAGAGGTTAAAATGAAAATCTGGTTATGGAGATCATAAGTATGCCAGACTGTTTCGTGTTTTATGCCCTAGCAATGAAATACTTCCTATTAGCTTTCTTCCAAGGAATGCTTTTTATCATTCATATCACATTTAAGTACTATGGATTTGTTATTGGACAGAAGACTTGGAATAAACTGGTAGTTCCTTGGCTTGGATTTCACTTCATTGCTACAAGAAAGTAAAACAACCAAAGTATGTAAGTCAAGACAGTCATGTCTATCTTTTAGTGAATGAAATTGAGTTCTGAAGAGGACCTATCTCAGCAGCTCCAATCACCTGCTTGTTTCACATTCCCAAGGCACAAAACAAAGTAGGCATCTGTCTAGTTTATCATAGAATAGCTGTGACTCTTGACTTTTGTTGAAAGACTATCTTGGACAATTTGAAACTGTTGTAGATTTCATGTCCAGTCTTAAGAGATTCTCAACGGAGGGGCATAGAAACTATTTTCAAACAAAGAAATATTCCCTGGTGATTCTGATCATCTGAGGAACACACTGTAAGAAACATTCCTTAGGGTGAGATTTTCCAGGGAAACTTCAGGTCAGGGTTTGCTATGTTTGCTTCAGCGCATCTTGAATGCCTGGTGTATGACAGGCCTGTCTTGCAATGTCAAGTTGAAAAATGCATAATGTGGGGTTTTTAGAGGGCTTAATTTTCTAGTAAATCATTATAACAGTCGGTATTTGTATTATACATGATGAGGTATTTTCACCTAAATTATCCCTACATATGTTGTATTATATAATTCTTAATAGCTATGTGAAGTATTTACTGAGTCTATATGCAGACAAGGAAGCTACAAGTTATTATCATTGACCCAGCGATTAAGTTAGAATTCAAATTCACATCTCTTAACTCCCAATCCTGTGTTCCTCCGGGTTCTCTGTTTAGTTTCTCAGCTCTAGAGCAGCATTTGTCACATTAAAGTGTTCTCAAGTAAAAGTGTCTAAAGGTAGCTGAGTGCTTGCTAAAGGCTTGGGTGGGCAGTGGGAAGGGAGTATGGGGTTTTGGTCAATGTGTACAATTGTGTAGTTACTTAGAAAGCATAAATTCTGGTGTTGTCTTGTCAATTGAGATACTAATGTCTTGTGTTTTCCAAAATACTAGGCAAAAAACTTGGAGTGTTCTCACCACAAAGATGTGATAAAGGTGTGAGGTGATAATGTTCACTACCCTGCCTTCAAAATAACACAGTGGCCACGTGAATTGAATCATGACTTCATGTCAGGGACCCCTCCCTATACAGTTACTAGGTTTCAGTTAAGAAGTGTTCACGGAGAAAGTCTAGAATGGCAGGAGTACAGAGCTTGTGTCAGTTTCTTGTCAAAGCAAGGAGTACTTTCATGCTGAGATACAAATAGGGATCTTCTAAAACATGTTCTAGAAAGTTTTAGAAATTTTAGAAAGTTTGCTTTAGAAGCGGCTTGTTTATCCTATTTACAACTTAAAATAAATTTTTCAGCTCTAGGGCAGCATTTGTCACATTAACATGTTCTTTAGTAAAAGTGTCTAAAGGTAGCTGAGTGCTTGCAGTAAAATAATCTGTTTTTTATCTTAACTGTAGCTATTGTGCAAAACAATTGCTCTCCAGTTAGTCAGCTAATTCTCAGATGTGGCACCTGTGATGCTTTCCTATCACTCTGTAGGGGACTTGGTTTCTGTAAAAGGTGCTTGGCATTCATGAATCAGAAAGTGGGAATTGCATACTTTTTGAAAAGTACCTATTTTTAAAGTCTGCAACCTTTAGTTTTCCAAGAAATTTGGTGCGATTCTTTTCTCCTTCTCCGTTCTGGAACTTGTTAGGCCCAGGGAGCACAGAGCTCTGCTGGAGGGGAAATCTGCAGGCTGCGGTGTATCACCCAGGTGAGTGGATGGGTGATGGCCAGGGCTGGCTGCGCCTCTAGCATCTGTGCAGTGAAAGGCCTAAATCAGCCCAAGTTTCAGTGACGCAAGGGCTTCTATCCCCTCCGATATCCAGTGTTTGTCTGCTTTTGATTCCTCTTTATTCCTTAGGAGATGAAAACCATAAAACGATCTTCCCGTGTGACCCCGCCCTCTAAGGCAGCTGTTTAGGATGCTAAGGTTGGAAAATGGAAATCGAATGTCATTTTGGGCAACTTCAGGAGACCTTGTCTCGAAATAAACTGAGCATGTGGGTCACTGCTGGGAACCTGTATAGCATAGATAAAGTCCTAGATTCAATCTCCACTATTGAAAAGAGTTAAATACATTCAAATATCTGCTTCCAAAATAATCAAGAAAACATATTTCATGAGTTTCTCTTGTAGCTCCTGAAGTTGCCTTCATTAAAACAGAATTCCAAGTTCAGTGAGGCTGCCACATTTCAGGGTGAATGATAGTG
>PVJX010052278.1:0-10016 GCA_004027295.1 Dolichotis patagonum | reverse complement strand
CTGATTATCAGTCTGAAAAAGCCTAAAACACATAACCTAGTAAATATCTTGTTTTATTATTATGGAAAGGCAGTCAAATCGATTCTAAAGATTTAAACGTGTTTAAACACAATTTAAAATCCCAGATCCATTTCCCTTTATTTTTCCCTTTATACCACAAACCGTGCTATGCTACATAATCAATTATTGTATTTTTAGCCTAGCAATAAAACTAGACTTCAAAACATAGTGAAGAAGGACATAATAAAGCAAGCTTTGGTGAAAATTAATATTATGGTTATTTCTTCAAGTTTAGAACAACTCAAGTATTATGGATATCTATAGGAGTGCATTCTTACTTTCCAGTTTAAGTAATAACTCTGTAAAATATTGAGTTTTTACCCTGCTGATATTGTAATAGACTTTTGATGCACATGGTATAATTTCAAAATGACACTATCTCCTTTGATACACTTTGAAGTCAAAATAATAATTTTCTTTAGCTTCATTGTTTTCCTATGGAGTTGCTGAAATTTAAAAGCATATTAATATATTTCAATTCTTACTAAATTGCTTTTGCTTCTTTATGGAACAAAGAGTGATGAATATGCATCTAAAGGTTGAAAAATCCTAGAGATATGGGCCACAGAATTAATTTATGATATCCAACTTGGCATTTGCCTAGTTGATCTTATCATTAGTATTTGAGAGACATCCTTAAGGATTAAAAGTGTGGAAATTTCAGAATGTATATCTCATGAAGTAAAAATACATAAGGAGAATATTTACAAAAGAACAAATAAAAATGTAAGCCTTTCATGTTGCTAATGATTTTAAAAATTTATCCTAGTGAAACAAAGCGTGACAGATGTGTTTATAGAAGTTCAGATTTAAGGCACACATTGCATGAAAATTGCGTGACAACATATTAAAAGCATCCCTAGGTAAGTTTGTATTTCAACAGAAAATTATAAAATAAAAATTGCATAGCTATGATGGTTTTAACTATTTACTGTTTAGTTATTTTTATTTACTTTTTCAACTTTTGTTTTCTGTCACTAGTACATAATAATGTTCCTCATAGGAGTTGGTAACAGTACATAACACATCGTAATTTTTTTTTCACTCTCTTTCATTTCTTTGCTTCCTCTCTTTCTCCATTTCTTAATCCAACATAATACGATTATCCTCTGTATAACTAGAAATTCAACTATCCCTTTCCCCAAAACTAATATAAGGGAGGAATCTCATAGCAGAAAGGTGTGCTGGAAGAGAACTGCCTGCCCAGTTATTGTCAGGAAGCAGAGAGAGAATTAACAAGTTAGGCCAAAAATACACCATTAGATGTCACACACTCTTGTAACTCAGCTCTAACCACCCTCTCCCAGTGACAGTTTCAGACATGACCTCATGAGTGGATTAATTCGCTCATGATTATGCTTTTCATACAAAGCAAAAGTCTCACTCCTAATTCAAGAGACTTTTAGAGGTCATGTTAAGTCTAAATTAATCTATTTTGATTGCATAATTACATTAATAAAACAACCATGTTTTGTGGTCATTAATGTACAAATTTTATCCCTCCTCATTTATAAACTTTTTTATATAATGAAACATGAGCATGATTTTTGGCACGTAGTGAATTAATGTGTGGAAAGACTGATCAAATAGAATTATGCTGAGTATCATTGTCACTCTTTCCACAGCTGAACACTTCTTCAAATAACAGTTTTTTTAAATAATTATTTTGAAATGCTAGTTTTCATTTTCTTTCTATGGTTTGTTAAGGTAGTAACTTTACAAAGCATTAAGGATGAGTTTAGCAACTTTTTTCGTCATGCAAAATACTGTTACAACTCAAGAGCACTAATTAAAGTAAAGTGACCTCATGGGAGGCATTATGCAGACAGAATTGCAGCCTGCTGTGAGCCTAATAATCTTGGTGCAAGGAGGTGTATTAAAAAGGAAAAAGGAAGGTCATAGATCTAAAAGCAAAACCAGTTGGAATCATTCTACATACTGTTTGTCCCTTTCCAAGTAAGTTTCTGTAGTTCTGCATAGTTTTCATTTAGCTTTTAAAAATTCTTTAGGGTGTAATACTTTTCTAATCATAAAATTTTTAATTATGTCAAAATATGGTAAGACTGCTGGTACATTTTGAAGATACTTGTTATTTATTCCTCTTTACTACCAAAATGAGAAAGAGTGTCTTGGTGATTGCTGTTGACAACATTTTCAGAAATGGATTTCTGATAACATATATCTGGAAAGTTACTACTAATAATCATAAACATCTATTGCCTGCTTACTACTGTAAACATTAGATATTTTAACTCATTTAACATTTTCATAGAAGAAAAAATCTTTGTTATACTTTCAAACACAATAATATCTCTAAAGTACAATTTTTGACTTTCTTTAAGACCCCCATTTAAACTCTAATGAGCCTCAGAATGAGATTTACAACATCACACTTGGATGAGGACAAATTTTAATATCTAAGTATATCATAATGTTTTTAAAAGATGATTTTGTTAATTTAATACTATTCTCTTTAATGCCCATGTGAAAAGAGACTTCAGAAATAATTTATGTGATTTTGTAGAAGTTGGTTTTAGTATTGTTATGGTGATGTCAGCTGCTATGTCTTTTAAAAAGATGTGATAACAAAAGGCAAGTTTCCCCTGGAATATGCATATAAAAAAACTATAAACAGCTTATTTTTATTTTCAAAAGTATGATTACTTGAAGCTAATCACACTGTTGGAAAATTGTAAATCTTAAAAATTGTTATGATTTTACAGAAATAATATTTCAGATATTTATATTCAGTACCTTGTATCTGGAAAAATGTATCTTTGACAAAGTGAACAAACATCTTCAGTAGAAGAAAGATAAGTCTTTAACAAGTGGTGCTGAAATACTGACTTCCGTATGACAAAAACTAAAACTAACCCATGTCTGTCACCATGTACCAAGCTAGAATTGAAATGTATTGGGGTCTGGCCTAGAACCAAAATCTCCCAAATAAGTGTACAGCAAAGGCTTAAATAAATGAGACAAGTGGTATGATTTCAGGGCTCCAGAAAGCTCAAACCCTCTGTCGAGTTCTTGAATCTTTGGGCTATAGACCAAGACCTTCTCTGGGTTACCTATATTTATTACATTTTCAAACAATGAGAGGGGATACTGAGGAATGTGTGGGAAATGAGCATGACCTTGGGAGTCACTTCAAAGACTTTACAAAGTAGTAAATTATGCCAATTTAGGAGAACAGTCTTATCTCTATCATGACATTTATGGCAGGAGTGAGACTACAGGAGTGAGATGCCTGAAGCTGCAGTCTCTACTTAAATAGGTTGGAGCCAGTTGTCCTGTCTGTAGCCTTATCCTGCTCTTTGAGGTATCTAAGGCCTCAGCCAGGACCAGTGATTCACAGAGGTTCACTTACTGTGAATCAGCTCCCATCTCCAGGCATGGGGCCGAGGCCTAGGACAGAATCACAGATAAACATGCAAAGCCAATTAGTTAATTTTAAATCCTGCTCAGAGCCACTTCATAGTGGTCTCCAACAGAAATGGATCAAGGTTCTAAATATTAAAACAGAAACACTAAATCTGTTGGAAGAGAGAATAAGTAGAACTCTTGAAGATGTAGGAGTAGGCAGAGAATTTATGACTGAAAGTACAATTGCATAGAATATATTACAAGGAATCAACAACTAGAACCTCATCCCATTAAAAAATTTATACACAGTAAATCAAATCACAGTAAAGGAATGACCCACAGACTTGGAAAAAATTTTGCCGGCTTTTTCTCAGACAAAAGAATGATATCTAGAATATATAAGGAACTAGATAGTATCAAAATCCTCAACTTTGACAACTTCATTCAATAATGGGCATCTTAAATGAACATATATTTCTCAGATAAAGAAGAAAAAAATGGCAAATAAATACATGAAAAATTGTTCAGTGTCACTGGTCATTTGAGAGGTACAAGTTAAAACAATGCTGAGATTGCTTCCATCTTGCCCCAGAAAGAATGAATATTATCAAAACATCAAACAATAACAAATACTGGCAGAGGTGTGGGGAAAAATGAAACTTTGTTCAACATTTGTAGACTGGTGCGACCACTGAGGATATCAGTGTGGAGAGTCCTAAAAAAGCTAGAACTAGAGGATCCATTTGACCCAGTTATTCTCTTTCTTGGTATCTTCTTAAAATAAATGAAAGAATCATTCTACAGTGATATTTGCACATCCATGTTGATAGCCCCATAGTGTGTCAGAGTTAAATATTGAACATAGCCCAAGCGCTCAACTATTGATGAGCAGATAAAGAAGGTGTGGTTTTTTTATATAATGGAGTACTACTCAGCCATAAAAAGATAAACTTAAAGCATTTATAGGTAAGTGGATTCTCCTGGATATGTACTCTTAAGTTAAACAAATTGGACACATTTGTGTAAATATCACATTGTTTCTGTGCTGTGAGAAACTGAAAGTGTAAATGATGATATTAATATATAATAGATATTGTTAAATAGGAACGAAGCTTTCAAGTGGAAAGGGACATAAGGGAGGAGGTGGGGGAAAGGAAGAAGGGAAACAAAAAAATGAGAATCAAAACATAAATTTGAAACAAAGTTTTTGTAAACAAAAAGGGGAAGAGATTCATAAGTAGAGAAAGGGAATGGGGAAAAGATAGTAATCAGAGTATATCACGTATGGGTACAAGTTCCACACAACAAAGTGATCATTATACATATCTAAACTGTACCAATAAACTGAATTAATGATTACAAATTGATTAAAGATAATTTCAGAATACTTCTTTAGTTTAATGTGAGAGAAAAATAATATAGTAGAGGAAACATGGTTCTCTTTCATTGAAAATTATATTTTTCCCTAAAATAATTTTTTTGAGATTATTAGTTCTAACACAGCAAATTTGTAAATCTTTAGTTCATTTTTTGAGAACTTTTCAAATACCTTCAATATAGGAGAATTCAGTAATATTTATACATTTTCTTCTTATGTATATTTCCCACTGTTAACATTGTTCATAGATGGCACTACCTGAATAACTCATTTATCATAACTTCTTTGTTGCTTATGTTATTGCAAAGTTATTTTAAATGTGTTTCAGTGAAGCAAGATAGTCTTGCTACACATTAAGTGTCATGCATTTTATATGAAATGCTGAACATATTCTTTAGGTTGCATGTTTTAGATCAACAACCATTTTTTAAAATTTCATTATGGAAATTGAACTATTAACAACGAGATAACTAAATTTCATTTTATTTTAGATAGGATATTTCTTGAACGCATTTATTTCTAAATACTGCAATTTTCCTTAGATGAGTTTCAATCTTATTTCACACAGCTTGTTTGAGGTTCAGTGTTCTGTTCCAAATTCACTATTACAACAGTTGAATTTTCATTTTCAATGTCCATATTTTCTTACATCAACCATCATGTTTTAATCTGTCAATGCTTTTTCAAAAGTATTAGAAACATCTGGAAACTAGTCTCCAATCATATATATTTCAGGAATTTGCAATGCTTTCTTTCATGCTTTCATGATCTCATTCAATCTGTCTGTTGATACATACACTTACCTGTAAAATACACTGCCAGTGCTTCAAACACCTGCTTTAAAGTTCTCTTGTGGTCTCCTCTTAAACATGCTTTTACTTAAATTTTATATCTATTGTCTACTCTCAATTTTATTTCTGTCTGCAAGAAATTCCTGAAATAACCACCTGTAAATTATTGAGCACTAGGTATACTATGTTTTTTTAACCATACCCAAACCTTATGGTAAGATTTATTTTATAAACAAAGTACAGAGAGTGTCCCACATGCGATGCCTCACAGAGAAGCAACAGTGCAGCAACAGCAACAATAACAACAGGGACAAAATATATATTTCAAAGTGAGTGATTCAAGATAATTCTAAAAATCACCAAAAACCCCCGACCAAACCCTAATCAGTATAGAGAGTTGGAAAGACAAACTAGAAACAAGAATAAAGCAAACTGCAACTTTTCTTGGTTCAGGAACATACTCCATACTTCCCCAAAAAAGCTGAGAGAGACTCTGCATCAGAACAGACTATCGTTAGAATTCCATAGTCTTCACAGTTCTCAGCATCTGGTCTGGGCAGCTGCTAGTTTAAGCTTGGTCTTATCCAAAGAAGGATCTCACATTCAGCAGCCTCCAACCCCAGAACACAAGCTGCTACAATAGCCACCATTGTGGTAGATGCCATTCTCAATACGGGTAATCATCTGACTACCTGCTATTGCAAAAACACTAGAGATAGTGAATATCCCAGAAGGCAAGATCAAGACCCTTGATGTCCCATAGTTTCACAGTCCAATAGTTGTCAAGACCAATAGTTGTCATCGTCACAAGTCCCAGTGGCGCCTGTATCCTTCCAGTTATACAGCTTCCACACTGCAGCTACTGGTGAAATCTTATGGTATTTCTAGTACCTACACATTGGGAATTTTGGAAGGTCTTATGTATGTCCTATCATTCTCAGAATGCAGCTACCACAGCCACAACCACAGTGATTCCTGCACCTACTCGTGAGAAATAAGGAAGTTTTTCTCCCCAACCCACAGCCTTGGCACTGTGTCAGCTGGTACAAAGTCTGTGGCACCATCCATGCTTGTATTTAGAATCTGGTAATTTCAGTGCTGTGATTGTCAGTACCATTAGCATTTTAAAGATCTATCCCATAGTTTCAGGACCCTAAAAGGGAGAATGATGAGTGTCAACAAGAAATATGAAATACGACTGAACAAAAACAATTTTGTATTTTGGGAAACTCAAAGAAAAAGGATAAAGGTATCAAAAATGGAGTTCAGGAAATAACATCTGAAAATACTTCAAATCGTCAGATACAGTGCTAAATTTTATAAAACGAACAGTAACAGACATAAAGTGAGGAATATTCTCCAATACAATAATAACTGGGGAATTCAACACACTACTCTTCTTAACTGACAGATCTTCCAGACAGAAAATGTACAGAAAGTAAATGAATTTATACTGCAATACTGCAAAGACATGACAATCACCGTGTATTGCTTCTATCAACAGCAGGACACACTTTATTCTCATTGGTGATAGAACATCCTTCAGGGTAAATCATATGTTAAGCCAAAAATCAAGTATAAGCACATTGGTAAAAAGATCCTAGTATGTAACTGCTCAGACAACGATGGAAATAAAATACAATTAAATATGTAAAATATGGAAATATATAGAAATTGGAAAATCTGGTTTTAAGTGATCAATGAGTAATGTGGTAATGAATAAATTAAAATTTTAGAAGATCGTCATACAAAAACTAATAAAGTGACAAAATATCAAAACATGTGGAACATACCAAAGCCAGTAGTGAAGGAAATTTATTATAATAAAGTCAAAGTCATAATGCACCACAATTAAAAATAGTAAAAAGAAAAATACACTAAAAATAAGAAAAGAAGTGAATTTTTGTTTGTTTTATATTTTTTTTTCCTTTTTTCAGACAGAAGGCCTTGCCCTATGGTCCAGGCAGGCCTGTTAGTTTTCACAAGACTGGGATTACTGGCCCTTGACCCACAGTGCCTCGCATGGCGTGCTGACTTACTTGTTTTGTTTTAAGCTGGATTCTATGCTGAGAGCAGCCTCTTTGGCTGGGTAGAAAAGTAGCTTCTGGAACTCTCTCCACTCAATATCTGCTTAGGCAGGTCCCTCAGCCTCTACTTTGCCTCAGGTGACATTACTCATGGCCCTGGATGGCCATTACTGATAATATTGTTCTGTCCTGGGGCTAGAGTCCCCCTGTCCTAAGTATTTAATAACACTTACCTCTGTGCTTTAACATCCTAAAGATGCTATGTTGCATGTAAGGTTTTTCCCTGGTAGGTCACACTGAATGCTATGTAGAGGCTTATTTACTCACCTACATCCCAGAAATATGTGACCTGGATTATAACAGTTAAAGTAAAATAATAGAACCAAGATTTTTTATGAAATAGATGAAATTGGAAAATCTTTACTAAAAACAAAAGCAAAAATAGAAAATCAAAATAAAATGAGAAAAAAGGAGTTAAAATGAAATAAAAATAAAAACTATAATAAGAAAATATTCATAACAGTTATGGTTTTAAAAAACTAAGAAATTCTGGAAGAAATAGATACATTGCTAAATATACATATCTAACAATATTGAATCAGTAAGAAATGTAAACTCAAAAGATTAAAAATTAGTAATGGGATTACTATTATATTGAATTGGTGTAATACAACCTATAAAAGTATATTACATTTCAACATTTTAAAAGGAGTATGATTGCAAAGGTATGAGAAAATAATGCATTTGTTCCTTTCTGATAAGAAAGCAAATTATACAAGTGGTAACTTTCAACTCAGATTAAGATATTAGGTAGCAATGAAGTTTAAAGCCTATTGTCTATCAAAAAATCAGTAATACTGTATAAATATAAACCTGTAAGACATTCATTATAGTAATACCCTAATTATGTTGACAGAACAAAACATAGTAAAAATGTTAACAAACTTGTGTTTATCATTTAAAAATAATACTCATTAAATATGATATTCTAAATTTTATGCATTAATAAGATACTCTGAGTTTGATCTTTATAGGCTTTCTCAGACTGTAATCTTTAATATAACAGGTTAAATTGTGTGAAAGTACTTTGAAAGTACTTTTCTATATTTTTAAAAAATTGAATAATCCCTCTTTAATAATATGTTTTTTGTTTCATTCTGCACACATAGATAAGTAACACACAAAACAGGAGCACACTATACATACACAGAAGCATTCTAACATGCATGTACTATTTTTATTGAGTATGGAAAAATTATGAAAAATATTGAGATTACAAATATTTTATATATAATTTCAGAAGTAGTATCTAAAACATGAAGATTATTTTATCATTTGTTTACTTTCCATATTTCTTAAAATTTTACAATGACTGCTTCATATTTTAAATTTATAGAAGTTAAAGAAAACCAAATAAAATATGTGAAAATTATAACATGAAAGATTACAGGGATAAAATATATGAATAGAAAATAAAATAGGGGAAAATATTTTGCAGTTGATTTCAAATAAATTATGTATAAATTATAATTCATGGTTTATTCTTTCTCATTTTACCACTAAAAATCACCTAAAAGATGCAGTTATATGAATGCTGTTAAAAGAATATCTGTTAAGAATCTGTCATAGTCTACCTAATAGAAATTTCAATCATCTAGCATGTTGACCCAAGTTAGATTTCTCAGACTGTTTCTCTGAGACTTTGAATCTTGATCAGAGAAATATAAGCAAAGAGACAATAGCTGAAGATAATGAATTCTATAACAACATTTCATTTTTATTTAACTCAACAATGATGGAATTTATACATATGTATATATTGTAGTCAGGGGTTGTACACAGAACCATTAGAGTAAGGACATGGAGTTTATAATAATATTATTATTATTATGGTCACCCAGAGTTAACACAAGTTAATGCAGGAAATCTATCCACACCAAAGACAGAATATTTAGCCAAGGGCCTGGATCCCACAGCAATGTTCCACATGAGTCCAGATGAAGACACAGAACTCATGACAATGCCTCCCACGAGCCCAACTGGAATTCTAGAGCCCACAAGAAGGACTCACGCCAGTTTCTTTTACAGATCCATGCTGGGTAGGCCCAAAGGTCAGTGGTGGAAACTAGGAAGTTTATGCCAGCAGGGTGAAGGAGCTGTGCTGATGGGTTGAGGGTTCTACACTGGAGCCAAGAAATGACACTTACAACAAAGACCAGGGCTGTCCTGAAAAGCATCACAGCCATCCTCAGCGACAGGGCAGCCCCAAGCTCCTCCAATGACAAGCACAGTTGAGCACATACCAGGAAGCCAGTGTGATGACTTCATCCTGGAGACCAAGCGGCACATGTCTTCCTCTCCAGAGCCAGGAAGCAATGCTCGATCTGAGGGTGA
>PVJX010052277.1:0-10015 GCA_004027295.1 Dolichotis patagonum | reverse complement strand
AAACCAAACTCACAAGGGTAAATACCATATAATCTCCCTAATATGAGATTTGATAAGAGTATATAAGACTTTATGGTAAGCATGAGGCCCCATCTCATAGCTTCAAAGTCTTTCAAAGTTTTAAATCATCAGTTGGAATGGTGTTATCCTGTTTTGTTTGACTATATCATACGTGATGATATGAACGGCTGTTTTGAAGAAAACATTATGACAGCTATTGCTGATTTAATATTATCCTTCTTAGAAGTCCTACCATGCTTTTTTTTTGTTCTATTGCCATTGGTTCTGTCTAACACATTGTGTCTCATTGGAATTTGAATATGTGTGATAGTTCAAACAAATTTTTTTCTTTTTTATCAAAAGGAGATATTATAATACCCATTGATCATTCTCTGTTATTCGGTTCAGAAAGCCCTGGAATTCTTTCACTATATGAATGCCTTTATATTATTGTGTTATGTTTGATATTATTGTAATTGAAACTATGCCCAACTATAGCAGAGTAAGAGATATGGTGTTAGATACTGTTGATGTCCAGTTGACTTAATGTAAAGTACTGTGTTGCCTATGTTGTCCTCTTCTGATCTGCTCTGTACTGCCCCCTTTTGTTTTATTCTCTTTTAAATAAAAAAAAGAAAAGAAAATGACCAAACTCCAAAAGCTATTATACAAATTTAAAGTATCCCAACTGCAATACCATTAGCATACATCATAGATCTAGTGAAAAATTCCTAAAATTCATTTAGAAACAGAAGAGACCTAGAATAGCAAAGGCAATCCTGAGCAACAAAGATAAAGCAGGAGGATTCACAATCCCTGACTTGAAATTATATTACAAAGCTACTGTGATAAAATCAGCATGGTACTGGCAAAAAAACAACAAGAGCATCAGTGGAATAGATTAGAAGATATAGACACAAGTACAATGAGACTCAGCTACTTTATCTTTAACGAAGGGGTCAAATAAATTCACTGGAAGAAAGACAGCCTCTTTAATAAATGGTGAAGCCTCTTTAATAAATGATTGGCTTTCCACAGGCTGAAAACTAAAGTGAGACACATGTCTATCACCATGCATGAAACTAAAGTCAAAATGAATCAAAGATTTAAATATTAAACCAGAAACACTAAATCTACTGGAAGATAAGGTAGGTAGAAATCTTGAAGACAAAGGGGTAGGCAAAGAGTTTATGAACAAAGTGCAAACTGCACAGGAAGTACTTCGAAGAATCAGTAACTGGGATCTCATATTGTTACAAAATTATGCACATCAAAAGAAATAACCAACAGAGTGAAAAGAAAACCCACTGTGTGAGAAAAAGTTTAGCCACTGACCCTTAGACAAAAGACACCTATCTAGAATGTATAAAGAATTGAAAAACATCAATCCTCCAAAAATCAAAGACCCAATCCAAAAATGGGCATCTAAGATGAATACACACTTCTCAGATGAAGAAATACAAATAATTATATGAAGAAACTTTCAACATCACTGGTCATTTGAGAAATGCAAATTAAAACAACACTGAGATTCTATCTCACTCCAGAAAGAATAACTGTCATTAAGAAATTAACTAATAACAAATGTTGGCCGGGTTCTGGGAAAAAGGCAACACTTCTCCATTGTTGGTGGGATTGTAGACTGGTACAACCACTGAAAATCCATGTGGAGATCTGTCAGAAAAACTAGGATTGGAGGTCACATTGAGTCTAGCTATACCCCTTCTGGGTATTTTCTCAGAAGAACTAAAAATATCCCACATAAATATGTGTGCACCCATGTGTATAGCAGCACATTTGTAATAGTTAAATCTTGGAAACAAACCAGATGCCCATCTGCTGTGGAATGAATAAAAAAGATATGGCTTGTTATACAATGGAGTATTACTCATCTATAAATAAGGATAAACTTGAGGCTTTTACAAGTAAATGGATGTAGCTAAAGACAATGCTCATAAGTGAAACAAGTCAGACTTACAATTGTAAATATTGTATATCTTTCTAGTGTAAACAAAATAAAAGAGTAAATGAGGTACAAAATGTACAATAGATATTAAAATGAAAGGGAAAGAAAGTGCTCAAAATGAAAAAAACAACTAGGATAGGAGAAAGGAGAAACTAAAGAAGGGAAAATATTATATGTATACATATGTGTATATGTATGTGTGTATGCATGTAAATACATACAAAATAGATAAACTCCTAATCTCTGTTAGTTTGTCAAAAAGAACAGTTTAAGTTTGTATTGTCTGATTGTTGGATCATTTTTTCATGCCTAAATCTTTTACTCTGAACAACTACTTTCAAGATAAAAATATGCAATATTTTAAACTAGTGTTAACTTCCTATTTTTTAATTCTATACTATTATTATCCTTTTTTGTTTTTTTTAAATCAATTAAATAACAAAGTATGTGAAGTGAATTTCAAAGCTGTTTCCACCAAGGAGACCTCAAAGTTAACTGATATACTACCTTATTTCTTCTATATTATCAATTTGCAATATAATACACAAAAGGGAATTACAAACTATGGTAAATGTTTAAATAAAAATATTATGGTAAAAGACATTTTCCTTTAACCCTTTTCAATATATTCCCCTTGCTTCAAACACATTTATCTTGCCCTTCTTACCACTTTCTGAAATTGTTCTGGAAGACTTCTTTGGTGACTATGGCATCAATCCAATAACAAGATTAATAGCAATCTTGATTTTACTATAATTTTATCTTTGCAAAATCTTGAAAATCTCATCTTCTGTTAAAATGTAAATTTTTAAAATATTGTCAATTGAGAATATACATATATATGTGCATATCTCATAATGTTCTGAATAAAAGGACACCTGAACACACTCAAGGTATGTCCAAAAGGACAAAGAAAAGCATAATAGTTTTGAAATTTTAATTGAGAGTCCTATATTATAGCAGTTTATGTATACATATGCACCGTGGAAAGAAATAAAGAAATACATGGCAACTAACATCACTTACAGCTTTAGGTATACAGTTATGTTGCTCAGTTATATGTTTCTTTTCTTTGTGTGAGAAGGCAGTCAGTATGACAAGCATGCCAGCAGAATACTTCATGGTTTCATGACATTTTGGGGGGCAGGGGGGTGTACTGGAAATTGAATTCAGAACCTTGTGCTTGCCAAGCAGGCACTGGGCCACTAAGCTATATCCCTGACCCACTTTCATGATTTTTAGATACAAATGGAGAAGAAGAATACCTTGTTTCTTTTAAATCAATGTTTTCTTAAGTTTTTTTCTTTTCATCAGAAATGTTTGATCTTTCCATTAAATCCAACCCCAAACATGAAAGCAGATGGACAAGCTAACACTGAGACTGATGACAGATCCTGAGGTGAGAGGTGGCTCAGGTAAAAGAAGCAACGGTCATCATCTGCTGTGGCAGTGCCAAGCCTCTGTCCTTTTCAGGTCAAAGAATCTTTCCTGTTTCATTCAGATACCAAACTCTGAGTATAAACATGCTTCTTAATTAGTACCTATGCAAGTGTTCTAGACGGAAAATAACTCTTGATTCTTTCTCACAAACATGCACTAATGCAAGAATATGACTTAACACCTAAAGCTATGTGTTTAAGTACTAGACACTCCTGCAGCCAATTTACATCTTGAATACTGTCTTGATTAAAGGATGAAAAGTATCTCAGTCATGATAAAATCAGTTTTTAACTCCATTTAGAGTTCAGAATTTTCTTGTTTACCCCCGCTTAAAAGCCTGTATTTAGGGCTGTTTGGCTTCAAGGAAGAGTCTACAGCTTTATCAGTTTGTGTTTTACCTGGAGGTAATCCTTCCTGTCCTCAGATTGCTGCAGAGTTTCTAATCCTTCTGACGCTGGTCAAGTTTGGAGGTGAGGATTACAAGTGGGAAAGGATTAGAGGGCATCACCCCTGAACTGTTACTTTCCTAAAAAACTGAGATGTCAAGCTCATGTCCTTCAACAGTATGTTTTAAGTTCTTAAGCAAACCATATCCTTGAACGCTTCTTTCCTGCTTTGGCCTGGCTGGATAACGACACTCTTCAAGATTTTCGCATGTGATATCTCATGTAATCACTAAGATCACACCATTTTTTTCTGCCATTTTTCTGATGAATTCTCTCTTTGGGGGTCTTGAAAGGCAAATTCCATTATGGCCCCATGTTCTTTTTGTCTCCCATAAAACTTATATCTATGCAAAAAAATTATACATATAATATATACCATAGAAGGTCTTGGAGCCATGCTCTTGCTGTCTGGATTTGAAGAAGGTAAAAATGCCACCATCCTTTTTAAGGCCAACTTAGTTTGGCAAACTTTCAAAAAACATCTTTTAAACTCCTTCTGTCTCTTTCCAATATCACATATTTTTATATCTATTACTTTGCTCAGAAAGCCTAAGAGTAATGTAACCAATTCTTAAAGTATTCCCAATTAATTTACAATGAATTTCCTCTACTTGAAATTTAGAATGAATAGTTATCACACTGACACTTCTGTGAAAGCCTACCTTAAGACTAATTTAGTTTAGTTTAGCTGTTTAGTTTTTGGGGTCTTCGTTCTTCTTTTTTTCTTTTTTCTTTTTTTAGACAGGGTCTCACTATGCATTTCAGTCCTTGAACTCACTGTGTAGCCCAGGCTGACCTCATACTCACTGCAATTCTTGTCTGTCAGCCTCCCATGTACAGGGATTTTACAGGCATGTGTGACCATGCTCAGCATGTAAAACCATTTTAAGTGAAGTGAAATTGATAATGAATTTTTTTCCAAGATGAAATATTGCCAGCATTTTAAATTTTTATTTGGATCTATCAATTTTAGTTTAGTTAGAAATTTTCCATAAGCATCCTAATAAGAAAATATAAAAAATGTTTCCAAAATACTCTACCTAAAATTTAGCATACCAATATTGTACTATGGGAGAATTTGTTTTTAATCAATCCATATATAAGACAATAGCTTCCTCAAGCCAACAAATTTTGCATAAGTGTAGAATTTCATGCTAAAAATATGTGTAAGCCATATGAGTCTTAGGCATTGGGCCTCTCAGCAATCTTGTAACAAATCAAATATGTGTTTTCTGACATTCTGGATATATAGAACAATTTGGATAATAATGAATACAAATTAATTTTAGGCTATTCAATAGGAATGTTTAACTTCCCAACAATAACAACAAAAACCTAGTGGTAGTCTATTACCAACATAACAAATTATCACAAGTGTAATGGCATAAAACAACACAATCCTGTAGGTCTGCATGTGAGAGGCCCAGATAGGCTTGTCTGGTCTCTCTTCTCTAGGTCTCAGGAGAAATGAAAGTGCTTTAGTTCTGTGGTCCATTTTCTCATATCCATCTGTTAAGCTTTTCAGTTGATGGGCTGTTTACTTCCTTGATTTTGTGTAACTGAGGATCTCATTTCCTTGTGGGCTGTCAGATTGGAGTTGTGCTTAGTTACTCAAGACTTTTTTTTTAATCAGGAAGCAATTAAAAGGGTATCAAATTTTGCTGATGCTTGGAATATCCCTGATTTCTTATTCAGCTACATTGGTTTTTCTTCCAACCTGAGGATGTTCTCTGCTATTGATGGCTCATGTGATTAGATTAAGTCCATCTGGTTAATGCAGGATAGTATCCTTGTTCTGAGGTCACAGTTTTAATTACATTGGAAAATTACTTCTGCTAGTGTAACATTCTAACTACAGGATCATAGCCTAAAGACTTGCACCTCTCTCTGAGAACCATTATTCCACTTACCAGTTTCTCTTGAGCCCCTAAAATTCTCCAACTATTGATATTCAAAAATCATTCACCTACCCAAAATTTCATTAGTTCAAAATAAATATTCAAATCACTAAACCAATGGAATTGAATTTCAATGAGTAGTTTTTAGGAGGTCGTTATTTTTCATACCACATTGCTCTATTCTGAATCTATAATTCAGGGGGAAATATAAACCCATACTAGTAAATTTAACAGATAAGTTTGTCGATAAATTCAAATGCTATTTTCTCTGGAAGTACAAATTAAGAGGGCCTAATATTTAGTGAATAGTCATAGATATACAAGCTTGCTTGCTAGTTCTGAGACTTAACTGAGCAGTATGAAGTGGTCAGTGAGGTGTCGGTTAAAACAGTTACACATGATGAGTACAGATGGAGCTAGAAGGCATTAGTGAGAAGAGTGCTTCAGTAAAGCAGATGACAGCAGACATTAATTTGTACTAGAATGACGTTAATAAGAGTTTCAGAGCACTAGATATTTAAGATTTGGTATCAAGGTACCTAGCATATTGCTTACATGTTGGGAAGTGAAGATGAGGGCTAAAGAAGAGACAGATTTCAAGTTTTGGTTATAAGTACAAGTGACAGAGGCACAAGTTTGAAGCCAAGTGTTATAAAAGACAATGAGCTCCACTTTAAAAATATAAAACCTCTGAAAGACACTTACATGAGGATACAGAATTGGTGGGTAGGGAAACAGAGCTGTCACTTGTTGAGAGGGGTCTTTATTTGAGGTTTGTATTGAGGATTAGTCATAATAAAATGGCAACAGAAAACAGGAGGAAAGTATGATTTCAAAGAGTCCAAAAGAGGGAAGTAGAATACAAGTGTTCCAGAAACATAGATAATTAAGGAGACTAAAGGAGGAGCTAAGAAAACTAGCTATTAATGGCTAAAACAAAAAGACAGGGCTGTAACCAGGACCTGAAGTTAACAAAAATTTGAGTTGACATAAAAGAGAGAATTTAATCTGGTAGGGGCCTAAGATATGGAATTTGACATAGAAAGAATGAGATGAGTATAGGTCACATACAACAGGGAGTGGAAGTTCCTATGCATGACACAAAGTTTACCTTTGGAATTTTCTTCTGTTCCCCTCCATTTCTACTGATACTATTCCAAATTCTCAGCGTGTAAGCATTATTCCCTTTTCTTGGGTTCCTCCTGCCTCATCCAGTTTTGATTTAACATGTGGCCATGTTTTCCTTTTGCCCAATCAAGAAGACAGACTATGTAGGTATAAAAAGCAAACTCAAAATTTGTCAAAAGAATCTTTCCTCATCTGTACTTTCTCTGGTTACCATTCTCCCTTTCTTAGAAACCTGCCTATTTATTGAATCCTTTTCCTTTATTCCTCCTCCATATTATTAGTGTGTCTATGGTTTACAAAGTGGGTGATTTTAAAAATCCAGCCTAGAACCCTTAAGATAAGAATTGTCAAATTTTTCCCATAACCCTTGAAGAGTGAGAAGATTTAGAGTAAGCTTTCTCTTTCATATTTTTCAATATAATATTATTAACCAGTCACAGCAGTACACATTGTTACACATAAAACATCTTCTTTCATACTCTTTTTGTAAGGGTAACCAAAAACTGTACTGAATCCTGAAGTTCCAATCCAACTAGAAGGATTATGTTTAAGAGGTCCAGTGGATGTCTGAAACCAAACCCTGTATATAGTATGATTATTCCTAGATGTGCATACCTATTATAATAAAGAACAGTTCATAAATTAGGCTCAGTGCCTTCACCCCCAGGAAGTCTCCCAGAAACCAGCATCATGGGCTGTCTCTTTGGGACACGAACCTCTCAGACCCGCAGAGTGGCCCGGGCTGTTTGGATCAAAAGTCTGCGCAGACTGCATCTCGGCGCGACTGTTAGGGACTGGTAGCCCAGCCCTTCATCCCCAGGGAACTGCCCGGAGACTGGTATCTGGGCCAGGTCTGTTTGGGGCTGTAGCCCGCCCTTTACCCCCAGGCAGTCTCCCAGAAAGCAGCATCGCAGCCTGTCTGTTTGGGACCTGAAACTCTCTCACCCGCAGAGTGGCCTGGGCTGTTTGGATTGGGAATATTGTGGAGACTGGCATCACGGCCAGGTCTGTTTGGGACCAGGAACTTTTCAGAAACCAACATTCTGGCCTGAAACTTTCAGATATGTAGGCCCACCCTTCACTCACAGGGAACCTCCTGGAGACCTGCCTGGGACAAAGCACGGTGGCCTGGCCTGCCTGAGATTCCACAGGCTCTGGGGTGACCACACCCAGCATTCACCTTACAACTTAGGGAGCCAGAAGCCCACAGAGGGGAGTTAGGACCCTGTGAGGAAGCCAAGAGCCTGTGGGGGAGCCACTGCCCCTCCAGGAACTGAGGGTGTAAGACATAATTCACCACACATGTAGAGAAAGCTTTGGAACACCGCTCAAAGTAAGGAAATATAGAAAAATTACAAAAGGAAAGACCAAAAGGCAGGCTCAAAGCCCTAGCCCTCCCCAAGAAAGCTTAGAAGCCATGTACATAGAAGACAAAAGAAGCCATACACCTGAAATGTCTGAAATGATATCAAATGAAATAAATATGCAAATAGGGAAAGCTATGGAGAAATTCAAATCAGAAATACTTGCCCAGGTAAAAGAACACCACATAAAAATAGTGAAAGAAATAGTGAACACAATTAGTGAAAACACAGCTAAAAAATTAGAAGAACAAAGCAAACAGATAGAATCCCTGAAAGAACAATATAAGAAACAAACAAAATGCATAAAGCAGATTCAAAGAGATATACAGGAAATCAAAAATTCTATTGAAAGCTGTAAAAACTGCCTCAATGAAAGTGAAGATAGAATTTCAGACCTTGAAGATAAGATTGCAGCCAGTGAGCAGGAAAGACAAGATCTTTTAAAAATAACAAAGAATCAGGAAATAACATTTGCAAGATGATGCAAAGAAAAATAACATAAGGTTAATAGGGATAAAAGAAAAAGAAGGGGACAGCCCAAATGATATCAAGAGGATATTTACAGAAGTAATAGCTGAAAACTTCCCAAACATGAGAAGAGAAACAGACATCTGGATAAGTGAAGCATATGGAACTCCAAACAGCCATAACCAAAATAAAACTACACCCAGACACATAATAATCACCATCCAAGAAATCCACCATAATAACAGAATACTAAAAACTGTGAGAGAGAAAAGAGAGATCACCTATAAAGGAAAACCTATCAGAATCACGGAAGACTTCTCAACACAAACAATGAAATCAAGAAGAGCATGGAGTGAAGTATTTCAGATCCTAAAGGAAAACCAATTTCAACCCAGACTGACATACCCTGCAAAAATGTCCTTCAAAAAGGATGGAGAAATAAGATACTTCCATGAAAAAGAACAGCTGAAGAACTTCATGAACACCAAACCAAACCTACAAAGAATACTGGAAGACATTTTAGATACACACGGGAGAAAACCACCAAGCAAGGCAGACAATTAAACAGAATGGAAAGCTAAGGACACAACAGCAGAAAGATAACATGTCAACAATAAACCAATATGTAACAGTTACAACCATTAATGTAAATGGCCTCAACTCACCAATGAAAAGAAATAGACTGGCAGAATGTATCAAGAAACAACATCCAACCATATGCTGTCTACAAGAAACCCATCTAACCCAAAAGGACACTCATAGAATGAAAGTCACGGATGGAAAACAATACTTCATGCAACAGCGAACCAAAAAAAAGCAGGAGTAGCAATCCTGTTTGCAGACAATGTGAACTTCAAGCCAAGAATGATCCAAAGAGATAAAGAATGTCACTATATACTAGTTAGGGGAAAACTTCAAGAGGAAGAGATAACAATCTTAAATATATATGCACCAAATTCCAGAGCACCCAGCTATATAAAGCAAATGCGGACAAAAATGAAAAATCAAATAAGCAATAATACAATTATAACAGGAGACTTTAACACACCATTGACCCAAAAGGACAGATCAATTAGACAGAAAATCAGCAAAGACATCACAGAACAGAATCACACCTGTGAACAAATGGACTTGATAGATGTATACAGAGTGTTCCATCCAACAACATCAGAATACACCTTCTTCTCAGCAGTACATGGGACATTCTCTAAAATAGACCATATACTAGCCCACAGAACACATTTAAGTAAATGCAAAAGAATTGAAATTATCCCATGCATGTTATCGGATCATAGTGCTGTGAAA
>PVJX010052276.1:0-10015 GCA_004027295.1 Dolichotis patagonum | reverse complement strand
AATGTCTATTTTACATGTTTTAACTTTGTAATTTGAACAACTATTTCCAAGAAGTCAGTATGTAATTAGTCAAGTAATAATTTCTTAGGTTTTATTGTTGTACTTTTCCTTTTTTCCTTGGAATACTGTATGGTTGCTACCCTTTATTCTGTTTTATTTTGTTTTGTTTTTTCCTCTTTAAATAAAATTATAAAAAAAAGATGATCTTTCTTATTCTATGTGCTGTCAAACTATTGCCTACCAGCCAAATCCAGCTTATGAGGGTTTTGCAATAGAATTTATGGAACACAGCTCCGTTAGTCTTTTTATCAGCATAATAAAATACTTGAAATGATTGACATATAAAGATGAAAAATAATCTTGGTTCACTATTTTGAAGGTTTCAGTCCACGATTTTATTGGAACTGTTACATTGGACCTGTGGCAATACAACACATCATAGTCAATGAGCTTTTGGTAGAGCAAATCCACTCACACCATAACAGGAAGCAAAGAAAGAGGAAGAGATTACATTCCACAATACTGTAAAAAAATCAAACCCCTGATGCCCCAGAAACCTCCTTCTAGTCCTACCCCCTCAAGGTCCCATCACTTCCCATGCCACCCTGGGAGCCAAACCTATAAAATATAGGCCTCAGGGTTCACTCAAGATCCAAAACATAGCTTACCTTATGCACATTTATTTACACCTTGAGCATTCATGAATGAGAAAAACCAGACCAGGTAATGGTCAAATAATGCATATATCAGCTGGATACTCTAGAAGTGGTACACTTCTGGTACACAACAGGCTGCAGAGTATGGTTATGGCACAGGTTTGTTGCAGTGAAGAGGGGTGAATACCTGGGGTGAAGAAGTCAATGAAAACTGGGGCACGGTGTTAGATCTACTGAAGCTACCCAGAAAGAAGGCAAATTTGAGCATGGAGTGATTGGCTGAACCACAGTGCCTGAGTTCTAAGAAATTAATATAAATGGACCTCAAACCAGAGGGGTAGTAGGAGATATGGCCAAGTGGCTCACACCTCAAAAGAACAAGGGATTTGCATGTAGAGGACGAATGAAAGTCTATAAATATTGATTAGGAGTTAAGGAAAAGGCAAACCCAACTCCCATTCTTGTAACCATGTAGAAACAAAAGCATTAGCTGCCTACAGATCATGTGTTCCTTTGAGAAGAAAGCAGGTTGTGAACTAAAAAGAAAAGCTGAGGATGAAGAACTGGTTATTACTCATGGGTTGAGAAGTCCAGTTAGTGTGTATTGGAAAGGATGATTAGGGATGATAAAGCAGGAAGTCCATGGAGCTCAAGTGGTTCTCTATATTTGGCTGGAGACTATGGAAAGGAAGAGGAGACCTCATGTGATCCTATTCCTTCTTGCTCACAATTGTCCCATGCACATATTTTGACAGTGTCTTGGTTCCCTTTATTAAGAATAAAAATGTATAATCCTTCCCAGTACTCCCAGGTGGCTCAATAACCAAACCTGTTCTTCCCACTCCTTTTTTCCTTCCTATTGCTACAAAGTGGTCAGATGAAGTTACAGAGATCTGATTCAAATCTTGATCCCTGTATAACCCTGGGCAACCAATCTAGCCTCTATTAGTCTCAGTTTCCTAGTCCAAATAATGGGAGAGGGAATGAATATCATCCTTATGGAGTTCTTGAAAGGACTAAGTATGTGCAGTACACAAGGCACAGTGCAGTGTCCCACATGGGGTCCTGAGTACACACTTTTCCTCCCTTTCTAAATAAGCTACAGAACAAAGAAATGTTTCAGTTGTGATCTGAATTGTCAGGAATGGAGAGAGATCTTGGTTTCCTATGTGAAGATTGTATGTCTATGGTGCAATCCTAGATTTACCGAGCTGTACTTTAAATACTTCCCTCACTTTATCAGTTCCTACAGAAGTGTGCAATCAACTACAACCACAGATACTTTACATAAAAGCTGTGTCAATTGAGTCGCAGTAATGAATATAGAATATCTGTCCAAGTTTATATACATGGAAACAACCTTATAGGAGGAGAGGTTGTTTTATTAGTTTGCTAGGGATGCCATATCATAGTGCCTCAATCTGTGGGTCTTAAACAACAGAAATTTACTCACAGAATCATTGTTCAGAGCTAGGGCTTAGAAGTTCAAGATTAGGATTTCAAAAGATTTGGTTTTATACTCAGGTCTGTCTCCTTCGTTTGTAGATCATTAACATCTGTCATTGTCTTCAAATTTTATTTTTTTCTGTGTGTATAGCTGTACTTTAACCTCATCTTTTTTATATTGGATTAGAGACTGCACTAATGATAGTATTTTAACTTAGTTTCTCTTTTTGTCTTCACATAGTGTTATGGTTTGTGTCTAGATGTTCCTGCAAAGCCTCATGAGATCATAGTGTCTTTTGGGAGGTGGCTGAATCTAGAGTGTGTGATTCATTCATAGTGCAATGCTGGGGTTAAGTGTTCTGGGATTAAGAGTGTGAGTGCTACACCCTTCTTAGGGCAGGTAGTCTGCATACAATATAAGGAGCCTTGGGCTCTCTCTCTCTCTCTCTCTCTCTCTCTCTCTGTTTTTGCTGTCTTCCACCACCAAGAACTGTTGCCCTTCTGCCATATGCCACCTTGCCTTGGAGCCAGCAGATTACGGACTGAAACCTCTACAAACAGTGAGCTAAATAAATCTTCCCTCCCTTAACTTGGACCACCTAGTGTTTGTCTCTGCAACAAGAAAGTTATCTAAGCTACCTGATGTGTATGTCAGTGTTCTAACCTCTTATTGTAAGAACACTAGTCATATCAGATTAGAGCCCACATTCATGACATTATTTTAACTGAATTTTTTCTTTGAAGCCTGCATCATCAAGTCCAGTCACATTCTAAGGTACTGAAACTATGATTTCAACAAATTAGTTTTGGTAGACATAATAGAAATGAATGTATAAATGTAGTAGGAGACTTGCAAACATGTACAAGGCAACATTACTCATATTAATAATTTCTTAAAATCTAAAAGTGAAATTTGATCATTGCACTTTAAAAAACTTTTGGAAAATTATAATGCATGCATACATATAGGTATATTTAACATAAATATACAATTTACCAATTATAATAAACATTCATATAAGCAACACCTGGGGTTAAGAAACAGAATACTGCCAGTCTTGTAAAATCCCCCTACTTGTGATATCCCTTCCTAATCATACTTTCTTCTTCCCTCAAGGGCTATTATTCTGATTTTATGTAATTATAATTTTCCTTTAAAATTTTACCACTTGTGAATGCATCATGAAAATATGAAGTTTGTGTTTCCTTTTCAAAAGCTTTATATAAATTGAATCATAAAGTATGGGAAACAAGTACATCTTGTTTCCCATATTTAACATGTAAGATTTACGCACATTATTGCATGTAACATTAGTTCATTCACTTTTTGCTGTATATGCTATATTTTCATTATATGAACATTACATTTTATTATCATATCTAGTGGTGATGGTCTTCTGAATTGTATCCAGTGTTAGCCTATTATAAATGCCCTCTTATGAGCAGAAAACAAAACAATTTTTTCTTCCTGTCAAAATATGCCTTGAATGCAACTTGGGTAAGCAGAAGTTTACAAACATTTTTGACCAAAGCAATAGTAAGAATGTACCTTTATATTTGTGACCAAGTGCACTCATAACTATATATAACTGACTCAAAAATTTCTCCAAGGGATACTTCACTCAATATGTGCTATGGTATTTTCTTCTGTATTCATTTCTAGTTAAATTCTTTGATTCAAAAAATTCTAGTTGTGATTCACTAAATTGGTATGGGGATTCATTAATGTTTTGCAACCCTAAGATACAAGAACTCTCAATTATAGTCTATAAAACCTAAGGTGATATTAGGTTACTGCAGCCCTTCCAGAAGAAGTTGTCACAGTTTCCATAACTACTCATGTTTTCAGGTCAATAAAACGAAGTATGCTATGAAGCAAAGTTATCACAACAATCTGCTCCTGTCTTTTCTCCATCGGAATGGGGAACGAAGCTCACAATTGAAGCAATAAGAATAGGTGTTTGCCCAAAGTTCTATCAGAGGGAAATGGAGCTAGTGTTTGTGAGGACTGTCATACCCAGAAGTGGCTTGTCAATGTACTGCTCCCAGTCTGCAGGAAAGCAGCCCCCTTCTCTCACATCCTCAGCTCCACAGAAGAGAATTTCTTTGTTTCTTCTTGGGCCTTTGGGAATTCACCAACCCCAGGATGTGGAAAATTAGTGGGGACACAAGGGAACCACCCAAACTCCAGCTCTGAGTAAAGGGACAGGCTGTCTCCATGCTGCCTTTGTGTTTCCCCAAACACCCCAGTACACTCAGTTCCTGAAACCTCACATGGGGTGTCTACTCCTCAGTCACAGCCCTGATTCCCTGGCTGATGTGCTCATTTGGGCATTGTGGGGTTTCTTCATCGTGTGGCTAGAGATAGACCCAAAGAAGGCACTCCAGGCTTTCTAGAGTGCCAGATCAAGTTTCCAGAGCTGATTTCCTTGAAACTGTGCTCAGGTTGGTGAAAGGAAGTAACATCTGGCAATTGTGGGAGTGGACACAAATGATTGAGAACACTGCTCTACTGGGAACTGCTGATGGGAGAACATATGATGACTCAAAAGACCTCAAGGAAATGGGAAGTGAAAGACAGAGTCAGATGACCTGGACTGAACTCCAGATCTTCCTTTACCTTCCTTTACCTTCCTTTACCAACATGACCTTGAGTGATTTTCAACCTAAACAGAGGTCTTCACTTGTAAAATCTCTACTTTGCAATCTATTTTGGAGACTAAAGGAGGGGATGCACATAAATCCTTAATGCCTGGCATATGGTATTAGCTCCTGAACAGTAACTGTGGTTATTAATACATTCATATTACTACCATGACAGGAAAGAGGAAATGGTGATGGGGCCCAAGCAAAGGCCTCTGGGATGCAGCTAAATGCAGGATGGATCACCATGAGTTGCACAGGTAAGATGCTCTAACCTGGAATCTTCCTCTGCTGGGGCTGGCAAATATGGTTTACTTTGCTTGCCTGTTGGTCTCTAGAAGCTTCTGGGATCACCTGGTGAGAAACACTGGGGAGTCAGGGCAAGCCCCAGTGTGGTGATGGAGTGTCTGACCAGATCACCAAGGCTCACACTGGGTTTTTGGGTTTTGGGGGAACAGCATGTTAGGGTTCTCTTGAACTTTCAGGATGAAGCACTTAGTGATTTTTTTCTTTCATTCTCCAAACTTTCCAAGGTGACTTTTTCCAAAAGCAGGATTGCTAGTAAACACTTTGGAAGTGGTCGAGCGTCAGCTGCACCTCTGAGAGGCCACTACCCAGAAGGCACATATTTGAGGAAGTGGTTATATGCCTAATAGAGGTGGGCCAAGCACACAGGGGAAGAGAGATGGAAGGAAAAACAGAGTCACAGAGTAAGAAGAGTGGAGGACAGAACAATAGGCCTTTGTTGAGGTTGATCTCCAGGTGCTTCTTAGCCATCATGTAACCCATGGTAGAGTTGTATCAGAGGGCTTGGGACTTCATGATTTGCTCTATGTTGGCTGTCCAGCTTTGGATGCCAGTCACAGTACAGCAAGATGAGCACATAAGCCTACTGGAGATTGTTAAATTCTCAATCTTATCTAAAATTTCCTTCATGAGTTTGCACAGATTCTCAAACTTGGCCTTGCTCTTCTCCATCTTTTTATTCTACTCGTCATCCTCCATCCATTCCAGGACTTCCTTTTTCATGGAGTCCAGGGTCTTCCAATCAAACTCGTTGAGCTGCAGCATACAGCACTTATCAATGGGGTTGGTCACATACATCACCTCAAAGCCCTATTTCCACACACACTTCACATAGGCAGAGTTGGCCACCTGTTCCTCGCCCTTACCAGTGATGTAGTAGATGGAAGATCTGTACCTCTTTTATGCAAGACATGTACTCAGACAGGGATGTCATCTTATCTCCAAACTGAGAGTTATGATAGCATAGCAGTTCACAAAGGCACTGCCTTTGAGTCCTCTTGTATTCCAAGCTTTAGAAATTTTGAAAATGATGCTCAACCATAGCAGAGAAAGAGATATTTTGATAGCTACTGATAACGTCCAGTTGTCTTATTGTAAAGTGCTGTGTTGCTTATGTTGTTCTGTTCTGATCTGCTTTGTTCTGCCCTCTTTTGTTTTATTCTCTTTAAAATAAAAAGAAATTTTGAAAACGAATCATAGAATTTCTTACAGTTCCCTTGGTTTTCTGCCAACTCAGAGAAGAGCTCAAGGCATTTTTAAACAATGCTTTTGCAGATGATTTTCAAGATCTTGCTCTGTTGGAGCATTTCTCAGGAAATGCTCAGGAGCAGCTTCTCCAAGTCTACCACACCACAGATAAAATTTAGGTACTCAGCAATCCATTCATCACAATCATCCATGATGAACATGTGATGGACTTAGTTCGATGTTGTTCTTCTTTATTGCTCTCCAACAGGTCAAAGAGGAATCAATACCAATGTCTTGAATTCCAGCTGGCCTTCCATAAAGAATTGCTTGACTTCCAGGTGGTCTTGTTAGTCATGGAAAGGCTCTTGTAGAATTCTCCATATTCCTCTTGAGTGATGTCATTGGGAATAGTGGTCCAGAAGAGCTTGCTCTTGATCAGTTACTCATGATCAATTCATTTCTCCTTAATCTTTTTGGCTTTCTTTTCCTTATCCTTACCAGTGGCATCCTCCTATTCTGAGCCCATGTCTTCAAACTTGGGCTTCTCCTCATCATCCTTATCTTCCTCTTATTTCCCATCTTTCTTTTCCTCTGCCTCATGTTGTGGCAGAAGGCTGTAGATGAAAAGAATGAAAAGGCTGCCAAGGACCTGGTGGTGCTTCTGTTTGAGACTGCTCCACTGTCTTCTGGATTGGAGGGCCCGCAGACCCACTCTAGCTGCATCTACCACAAGATCTAACTGGGCCTGGGTATAGATAAAGATGGAGTAACTGCAGAGGAGGTCAATGCTGCTGTTCTTGATGGGATTCCCTCCCTTTGGAGGGGATGAGGATGCATGTCGAATAGAAGAAGTTGATTAAGAGCTTCCACTGTAGGAAACCTGTACCCTCTGTACAGTGTCCCTTTGGCTCTCCCAGCAGCCTGAGGGTCCCTGCCCTACCTCATTATTTCTATTAATGTCTAGTGGTTTCTCCTGCCCTATGCTGAAAGCAAAAATCAAGGGCCTTGAGCCCCATCCCCTCCATAATTTGACAGAAGAGTTCATTGTAGTGTATTATGATCTTATTTTTTGTTTATTTTGTTCTGAAATTAAAGTATGAAAAGTAAAGAAGATGTACCTTTATTAAAGAAGAAGATGTAGAGGAGGAGGAGGAGGAGGAGGAGGAAGAAGAAGAAGAAGAAGAAGAAGAAGAAGAAGAAGAAGAAGAAGAAGAAGAAGGAGAAGGAGAAGGAGAAGGAGAAGGAGAAGGAGAAGGAGAAGGAGAAGGAGAAGGAGAAGGAGAAGGAGAAGGAGAAGGAGAAGGAGAAGGAGAAGGAGAAGGAGAAGGAGAATGCTTGTAGCACTTCAAAACTGCAATCCCAGCACACGCAGGGCCCTGAGCGCCATAGTCTTTGTATTACTGAGCAAACACAGCCACCTGCTGACCAGGGAGCATGTGACTTCCCACAGATAAGCAGAAATTAAGACTTTGAAAAATGTGATAAAATAGGTGAAGAGAGAGAATAATTATCACATTTAAGACAGTGTTTTACCATGCACGAGTAAATACAGCCTTGAAGTATAGAAATAGCAGAGCAAAAGTAAGATTATCAGGTAAATGAAGGACATGCATTGATTTACAAAATTGTTTGTGTAGTCTTTGCGACAGGTTCCTGCTACATGTTCCAGGCTGACCTTGATCTTTCTATGTAGTACAGACTGCCTTCTCACAGCAATCCTCCTTCCTCAGCCTCCTGAGTGTCAAGATTACAGTTGTCTACCACTATGCCCAGCTCATTGTATCCAGTTTTTGATAGCTGTCAAACTGAATGTGGATAGTGTGCCAAGCACTAATCTAATTGTTACATGTGTGTTATCTTATTTACTTCTCAAATGAACTTTTGGAGATACCACATTTTCCGTTTGTGGAAATAGCCAGAGAGGTGAATACATCTAGGACAAAGGCACACAGCAAGGAACTGATGGTGTTAAAAATTTCACCCAGTCAAGAAACATACTTGAAATATAGGGGGAGATGAATATTTAATGTAAATTTTAAAGATTTGGAGAGTAAAAAATAGAGAATGGGGGCTGAATGAATAGAAAACATGGAGATAATTTATCTCTTCCAGGTGAAACAATCCACAGATATTTACTGAATACCTACTATGTGCTTCTTTCTGCTCTAGGTGTGGAGGACCACCTGAACAGCTCTCCTTGAAAGAAGAGTATTTGGCCTAACTTGTGTGTACTGATATGTGCAGAGTTGGTTAGAATATTTCTTTATAACCTCAATTGGCTTTAAGCAATGCGATGGGGCTACCGTAGGTGCTAATGTGTATTCTTTGAAGCAACGTGACACGTTAATGATGCCCAGCCTATAGCTTCCAGGTAGTATCATGAGTTATGCTGAGTGATATCGTGCTGTTAGCTGAGATTGAGCTTCAAGAAAGAGGCAGTGACATCTGATGGCATGACGGTTACATATCAAAACTGAAGCACTGACCTTCAAACACTAGATCCTGCCCCAATCTGTGATATGTAGATTACTTTTTCTGCATCTTTCTCTCTCTCTCAGTCTCTCTCTCTCTCTCTCTCTATATATATATATATATATATATATATATAAATATATAATTTTAGTATTTCAAAGATGGTTTTAATCCTCCTACCTAGCCCAGTTCACAGCACTCATGTACTTCCTGCCTTTCTCTCAGTCACTAATCCCTAAGCCACTCCTCTCTTCTTGAATTAATAAAAAAAAGATTTGGACTTGGGTCGAGGTTTTTGTTCTGGTTAGCCATTGTTCTGCCTGGACATAGGATCCTCTGGCTCCCCATAAGTATAAATATGCCTTAATGTCTTTATTCTCATCATGAACTATACTGGAAGTCATAGATTGCAATTACTGATTGGAATTGTAATAACTTTTCTCTGGGATTATGAATGTAGAGTCCTCTGGATCACAACAAGGTCCAGGATATCTTTCTCTACTGTGGGGCTGCAAATCTGGTAGAAGACACTGTTCCCAGCCTCAGACAGGTCAGAGTCAAGTTCAGGGAATCAAGCACATATGTAGAAGCAAACAGTAGGCACTGTAGACGTGCATACAACAATGCTGTAAATTGTGTAGGGCAGACTTAGGTGAGAAAAAGAGGAAATGAACAGACAGAATGAGTGAGTCTGTGGGAGTGCACGTAGGGCAATTTAATGTAAGCTACAGTGGAAGAGCCTTCAGAGCTTTAAGGAAAGGCCTTAGTGAGAGATTAAGTACTATTGGTAAAGGGAAAGCTTTAATGATGGATAATAAATGCAACTGAAATAGTCTCCTTACATGTTTGTTTACTTTTAAATGTTGTGTTCGATTTCCTTCCAAAAGGATATTAGAACAGAATATCCCAGGCCCCTTATAACAAAACATTGATTTTCTGCTGCTTTATATCTCTGTGTAGACCAAGAGGAGAAATGAAAAGAGTACAGAAGGGGAAAGAGCCACAAAGGGGGAGACAAGAGCTTAGTGGTTAAAAGCACATATTTTTAAGTCATCTAGAGCCAGTCCCCAAGTGGCTGGTGGTCAGCCCTCCATGTTTTAATGTCCTCCTCCAGAACTAAGCTTGGGAAGGGCCAATCAAATGGGTGGGATATCAAAGAATTAAGGGTCTTTACCTCTTCTCACTGGTGACTCTGAAGGATGCTTATCCAGTGCTCCCACCAGATCTTATGTTCCCAAGAAGGAGCACAGGTGAGATCAGACAGACAGAAGGCAGGGCCTGGCCATATGGTGAGTCTACATGGG
>PVJX010052275.1:0-10011 GCA_004027295.1 Dolichotis patagonum | reverse complement strand
AAGATGGATGACCATATTGTTGTTTTTGTCAGATCGTGGAGCAGAACTGTTAACAGTGTCACTGTTTGAATGTCTACTTTACATGCTTTAACTTTGTAATTTGAACAACTATTTCCAAGAAGTCAGTATGTAATTAGTCAAGTAATAATTTCTTAGGTTTTATTGTTGTACTTTTCCTTTTTTCCTTGGAATACTGTATTGTCACTACCCTTTATTGTTTTATTTTGTTTTGATTTTTCCTCTTTAAATAAAATTATAAAAAAAAAAAAAGCACAGTCGTGAGTTCAATCCCTGGTACTAAAATAAAATAAAATAATAAAATAAAATAAAATAAAAAATGTAAGCCTACTGGTTGATGCCACCCACTCCCAGGGTGGGCCTTCCCATTATTTATACCCAGAATTGTGCTAAACCAAGCAGTGCGGTGATTTAATGACACATCCTTAACCCATGTTCAACACACCCTAAATATTGCCTCATTTGAAAAGTCCCACCTCTGAGCCCATGAGGCTTTGGGAGGACATCTGGATTCAAACCATAACAATAACCAATAATACTTGCATCTAAAGATGATCATTGTTTTTATAAAAAATTTAAATTCATAGCCAGATTGAGTAGAAAATAGACTTCTCACATGCTCCCTTCCCCCAGCATGCACAGCATCCCCTGAAAGGTTTCTACCCTAATATAAATTACTGAGTATTATGGTGGTGGACTATCATGACAGAAGACCAAAAATGAAACAAAAACAACAGTTTATTTCCCTGATGACCACTTCCTCCTTCTCCCCTCAGCTCTAAATACAACCTCCTCTTTCCTTTCCGAACCTATGAAGAAAACTCCAATCAGTTCCTCAGATGTCATCAATGCCCACCCCTGAACTCCACCCTGGCCAGAGTTGGTGTAATCTTCAGCTCCCTTTATCTCCTGCCATGGAACCTAGCCCCATGAATTGTGCACTCCTCTTCGAGTCCTCAATAAAGGCTTTTTTTTTTGCCTCTCTATTGCAACAGAAAATCTAACATTTCCCATTAACTATATTCTCCACAAGAGTGGTATGTGTATTACCACTGTTGAATCTGTATTGGCACTATATTTACCCAAAGTTCACAATTTACCTTGGATTTTACTTTCAATTGTTACATCTTGGTATGGCTCACCATTACCTCCTACTTAACTCTCTTATTCTCCCATAGCATGTAAAAAACACTGATCTTTTTTGCAGTCTCTGTGATTTTGAATTCTCTAGGATGTCATATAGTTGGAATCCTACAATACGTAGCTTTTCAAATTGCCTACTTTCACCTAGCAATATGCACTTATATTTCCTCTATGACTGCTCGTGGCTTGATAGCTCTTTTAGTACTAAATATTTCACTGTCTAAATTTACCAGTTTATCCAGTCATCTAATGAAGGATATTTTGATTGCTTCCAAATTTTTGTAATTATGAATAAATCTACTCTACATGTGCTTAGATTTTTCTGTGGACATAAAATTCACTTAGGTAAATATCAAAAAGCATATGAGACTGGATTATATTGTAAATACATGGTTAAATTTGTAAGAAACTGCCAAACTATCTTGCAAACTGGAATTTCACATTCGCACCAATGATGAAAGAGAGTTCCTATTGTTCCCAATCCTTATCAGCATTTGGATGCTCAGTGGTTTGGATTCTCACCACTGACATATATAATTATATCTCACTGCTGTTTTCTGTAAGCTAATTCCTAAGTATCTAACTTTTCTTGAATTGCATTGTGCTGGGTACTAGGCTACATAAATTAGGTCTCATGAATCTCAAGGTCAGTATTATCCTGCCTCAGGCACAGGGAATCATATGGCAGGCTGAATGCCTCCTGGCAATGGGTAGAATGCTGATAACCCAGGATTCCTGAAGCAAAACAGCATCAGCTGAGGACAGTTACTGAGTGCTGATCAGACCCTCTGATACCTACAGAAGGGACAACAGGAAATAAAAACAGACAAATTTCAGGGTGCCAGATGGACCAGGAGGAGTTCTGTTCTAGTGGACTAGTGTGGCTGCCTCTGCAGCTGGCTCACTTGTATTGGCTAGCAAGAAGCACAGGGGGAGGGGCAGCAGGCTTTGCATGAACAGTAACCACAGAGAGGCAGCTGAGGATGTGGTTCAGTGGTAGAGCTCTTGCCTTACATGCACAAAGCCCTAAATTCAATCCCCAGCACCACAGGAAAAAAAAAAAAAAAGGCTTAAAAAAATAGTAACTATAGTAAGTGGTAGGTAAGGATTAAATTAATGAGGAACCAGATTTCTTTAAACATAAGTGCCTGTATTTTGACAGCTTTCTTCAGCAAAAGCTATCTTGCCTCAGAAATACTGGGTTATTAGCATGCTGCCTTAGCCAAGGGGGCATGAATTAAGGTCACAAGGACCTTGGGACTGGGGTGGAGGGTTAACTATCACATAGGGGAGTCCCCAACAGACAGTTGTTAAAATACTGGGCCAGGGATTTAGCTCAGCAGCCTAAGTGCCTGCCTGGCAAGCATGAGGTTGTGAGTTCGATCCCCAGTACAAAAAAAAAAAAAAACAACTGGCATCTGGATATGGAGAAAACCGATTTCTCATTAACTTCTTCATTATCCACCTATTCTCTACAGTTGCTGTTTCATGAAACACGTGCTACCCCTCCCCCTGCACTTCTTGCTGATTAATAAAAGTGAGTCTACCATGGAGGTGGTCAAACCAGTCCACTAGAGGCAGGTCTCCTCCCGGACCCCTGTACCTTGAAAATTGTCTCTGTTTTTCTTTATTCCCCAACATTCCCCCCAGCAGGGAGCTGAGGGTCTGATCAGCCCTCAGTAGTATTGCTTTCCTAATTTCTTTCACAGTGAATTTATTATTGGTATACAGGAAACTAAACTGATTCTGTATCTGACTACCTTGCTGAATCCATTAGTTGTAGGCATCTTTCGGTAGTTTTTGGATCTTCTATGTAAAGGACATTGTTGTCTGTAAATATAGTTTGACTTCTTCCTTTCCTACACTTAACTTTATTTCTTATTTCTTTCTTATTTCTTTCTCTTACCTAATACATCTGGCTAAAGTTGTGAGTACCAAGGAAAAAGATATAAATTCGTTTATGTATACATAAAATGGCTAAGATGACTACTAACAGCTAATAGCTAAGATACTACTAATTCTATTAGTTCTTGGAAAAGAACAGTTAATACTTATATGATTAGATCAATTTACATGACTATATTTGGTAATCTAAGCAACTCTTTTGAAAATAATATGCGGGGCTGGGGTTTTAGCTCAGCGGCATAAGCACCTGCCTTGCAAGCAGGCAGTCGTGAGTTCGATCCCTGGTACCGATAAAAAAAAATAAATAAATAAAAATAACAATATGCAATATTAGAACCATTGTTAAATTCCTATCATCTTGTTTTGAAAGTGTGTGTTGTTATTGTTTTGGGTTTTTTTGTTGTTCTTGTAGTTTTTGTTTATAGGTCTCATTTTTTGTTTTTCTTTTCTCTTTAAAATAAAAAAAAAGTTGTGAATAATGTTAGAGTTTTCTGGTGCAATAGAGAAGCAAAAAGGAAAAAACAAGTTTACTGAGGACATGGAAAGGAGTGCACAACCCATGGCGGTTGGGCTGTCTCCTTCGACTGGATACAGAGAGGCAGAGGGCTATATGACCTCTGATCAAAACTGCTGCATGGGGCAGGCATTGATGATGTGTGAGGAACTGATTGGAATTTTGTTTGCATGCACACAGGAAACGGAGGTGCAATTAGGGCTGAAGAAGAAGGAGGAAGTGGTAAGTGTTCCTGCTTTGGCCTTCTACCATGTTAGACCACCGCCATAATTGTACAGTAATTTATACTAGGGTAAGAACCTTTCAAGTACCATATTGATGAGGAGTGATGAGAGTGGGCAAGCTTGTCTTGCTCCTAATTTTAGAATAAAAGCTTTCAATTCTTGCCCATTTAGTGTTATATTGGCATAAATGACTTTTATCAGCCTGAGATAAGGTTCTCCTGTACATATATTTTCAGGATGTTTATCATGGATATTGAATTTTCTGCTTTTTCTATATCTATTGAAATTACCATGTGAAATTCACTTCTTTTATGAGATGTATTTCACTTATTGATTTATATATGTTGAACCATACTGGCATCTCTGGGATGAAACTTTGGGTTTGCTATGTCATTCAGCCTGGTCTTAAACTCACTATGTACTCCAAGCTGGTCACAAACTCACAGCAATCCACTGCCTCCGCCTCCCAAGTACTGGGATTATAGACCTGTGCCACCATTCATCACATGTTTGCTAGTGTCTTGTTAAGAACTTTCCACACTCTTAAAAAGGTTGGCCTATAATTTTTTTTTAGTTGAGTCCTTATAGGGTTGTGGAGTCAAGGTCATGCTAGTGTTAGAGTTTTCTGGCACAATAGAGAAGCAAAAGTACAAAAAGAACAGATTTATTGAGGTGCGGATGTGGGAAGGAGCACACAACCCATGGCTTCTGGGCCATCTCCTTCGACAGAAATTTGAGGAGTATGGAACATATGTAACCTTTGACCAAGGGCGGAGCTTAGGGCAGGCATTGATGATGCACGAGGAGCTGATTGGAATTTTCTTCATGCTCAAACAGGAAGGGGAGTTGCAATTAGGGCTGAGGAAGAAGCAGGAAGCGGTAGGCATTCCCTCTTTGGCCTTATGCCATGTTAGACTACCGCCACAATTGTACAGAAACTTTTATTCCCGTCTTTGAATTGTTAGAAAAAGGGCAAAGTCTCTCTCTTACTACTTTCTGCTGAAAGGGGGCATCTTATTGGGGTTCAGGAAGGTTGACGGGATGAAGGCTGATGACCCTGTAGAAGCTGGTACCTGGTGTTTCAGCCAGGACAAGGAATTAATCATTGGTGAACACTTGCATCCTGGATTAGAGAAATAAAAATACAAGGTGCTTTGAGGAAGCAGATCAGTATGATAATTAAAGGACCCAGGAGAGGTAGAAAGAAAAGTGCCCTTGATCCAAATGTGTCATTTCATCAAGGCCATGGTGAGGAAGAATCTGAAAAATAAGCATGGAGATAGGAGGGGTAGAGTTAGAAGAGTTAATTATCCCCCTATCTGAAAGGGTAGAAGTTAAAAGTGTAGGTAGGACTTGTCCTTGTTTTAGGAGTTGATCTGGAAAGAATAAGAAGCTTGAGAAATATAAGGCCTGATGATTGAATCATGGTTGGAAAATTATAGGGGGGGGGAGGGCCGTGGCTGTGTCACTGTAAGTGACATGAGATCTTAGACCTACAGGAGTCTCATGTTTAACTAAACAGCTGAGGGCAGAGAGAACTGAGATAGTTACAGTGAAAAAATTAACTAATAGAATGTAAGGGATCAGGAACCAAATAGGATAACAAAACATGACCTAGCCTAAAAATCATGGCTGTGGAGCCTTGGTTTGATGGAGGTGGGAGATAGGAGAGGAGATGACCACTCAGAATGTTTAGAGTCAGGTGAGTTAGGGTTAGGAGGGCACCAGTTAGCTTAGCAGGATGGCAGTCTAGTGACCTGGACCACTGTTGAAGTTTTGAGGAAGACTTAGTAGGGACCACTCTATTTTTTTTTTTTTTTTTTGGTACCAGGGATTGAACTCATGACTGCACACTTGCAAGACAGGTGCTTGTGCCGCTGAGCTAAATCCCCAGCCAGGACCACTCTATTTTAGTTGTAGTCCTGTTGCGAGATCTAAGAACTAAAGGCTGGACTATTATCTGACTGAATACTCTGAGGTAAATCAAACTTTGGGATGATTTCCTGTAACAGAAGTTTAGTAACTACATCAGCAGTCTCCCTGGTTGTGGGAAAGGCTTTTATTTATCTTGAAAAACTACAAACAAACATGAGAAGATAGCTGAGAGTTTTGTGGCAGGGCATGTGTGTAAAATCTGCCTGTCAGTCCTGACCAAGGGTGTGTCTGTGAAATTAATTAATAGGAAAGGAAGGGGGTGGTATGTGTCCCTGAGGAGAGGTTTTACTATAGAGATGACAGGTGTAAGTTGTTGAGACCTCAGAGTGTCTGGGTCAGTCTACATAAACACAAAGGAATCCTGACAATTAGGGTGTAGGGGGGGATGGTTAAAAAAAAAGGCATTTTAAGATCTATGACTATAAAGTGACTGGTGGAGGGAGGGATATGAGAGAGCATGGTATAAGGGTTTGGCACCACTGGGTGGATTGGAGTAACAGCGTTACTGATTACCTTAAGGTCCTGCACTAGACAATAAGACCCAATTGGCTTGAGTACCAGGAGAATGGGAATATTACAGGGTGAATGGGTAGGTTTAAGAAAACCATTGTCTAAAAGGTGCTTGATTATAGGGTTAAGTCCCTGTAAATATTTGGGAGTTAGGGGATATTGGAGAATGCAAGGAAAAATTGAAGAATCCCTAAGGCAAATTAAAATAGGTGTGGCATGGGTGGGGCAGGTGGGATTGGAGGTATCCCAAACTATGGGAAAGACCAGAGAAGAAGGGAGGGAGGAAAGGGGATGGCTTTGCTACGCACTGTGAGGGTGACCAGAGGACAAGAACTGTGGGGAGGGAGAAGATAATAGGAGAAGTAAAGCTTTTGATGAAGATCCCTGCCTAAAAGGGTTGTGGGACATGTTGGAATTACTAGGAAGCTATGGGTAAAGAAGAGAGTCTGGAACCTGCATGGAATGGGCCCTGTCTGCAGAGGCTATGTAGGTCGTAGATTGGCCGCCAACGCCCACTACAGAGACTGAGGACTTAATACAACAGCCTGAAAACTCAGGAAGAAAACTATACATGGCCTCTATGTCCACAAGTACAGAGAATGTCTTACCTGAGACCTTCAGTGGGACTTGGGGCTCTGAGAACGATACTCAATGGGGGGCTGTGGACCCCGAGCCCCATCAGTCTTTAGCAACAGGTCCAAGTATATCAGTCAGCAATGAATCCAGTTGTGATGAAATCTCCTGTGAGGGCAAGGAGTTAGAGGATGGCTTACCCGCTATCTGGCAGCTAGGACAGCTGCTCTTCCAGTGGCCCTTGAGATTGTAATAGGAGCAAGGCCCCAGAGGAACATCAAGGTTGGGGCACTCTCTTGCCCAATGTCCTCCTTTGTTGCACTTGAAGCATGATCTGGGAGGGGCTCGGGCAGCTCTACCATGTCTCAGTTTACCTGTCTCAGAGCTCCAAATGTCACTGCTAAAAGATCAGATTGTTATTTTTTCTTTTGATTTTTATCTCTGTTGTTGAAAACACAAAAAGGCATAGTAAGAAGGTCTCCCTGTGGGGTCTGAGGGACAAGTTTAGCCTTTTGTCTTGGGATCTGGCCCACAGTAGAAGGTATCTGTCTCCTCTACAGTCACAAGACATCTGGTTCTCTGTGCTGGCAATTTTGAGGCCCTAGCCTTGTCTGACTGCCTGTAATAATTTTAACTGACTTAGCTGCCTGTAGCATTTTTTCGTTTGAAGAAGTAACCCAAACTGCCATGAGGGATAACCCTAACCCTAATCCTAACCATAAGAGTTGCCCTACATCAATACTTCTGGGCTAGTTAGCCCAGAAAGAATATAGGACTCACCCAACAGGCATGGTAGAAGGAATTCAAGAAGAGGAGACTAGATCTCCTCTTCATGGTGGTACCCAGCAATTTGACAAACATCAACCACACAGTAGAACCCTGAAACACACACTACAGAAAGTTGTGACTTTTGGAATAGAAAGACCAAAAATTTACCCAAAAGGTGAAAATGACTAAACGAAAAGGCAAAATGCAATCCCAAATATCCAGTCCATCAGGGGCAAGTGCAGGTGATAATGAAATAGCGGACCCTAAAATTCATACACCAGAAATCTGTGAAAAGATAGCAAATGAAGTAAAGAAACAAACCCATGAGGCTATAGAGGAACTCAAATTAGAAATAATGTCTTATGTAAAGACAAAAGTAACAACCTTAGTAAATGAGCTGCTCAACATATCTAGAGAAGAAATAGATAAGAAACTACAGGAGCATGGGAAATTGATTGAAACTTTGAATGAACAATGCAGAAAACAAGCAGAATCTATGAAACAAATTGAAAGAGATATGCAAGAAGCAAAAAATTGTATTGAAAGCCTGCAAAGCCATTTAAATGAAGCTGAAGATAGAATCTCGGACCTTGAGGACAGGATTGCAGATAACAATCTTGAAAGGGTAGAACTTATAAAAACAACAAAGCAGCATGAAATGACAATCCAGCATCTTCAAGATGATGCCAGGAGAAACAATGTTAGAGTAATAAGCATTAGTGAGGAGGCAGGAGACAATGCAAAGGATATAGATAAGCTGTTCACAGAAGTAATGGCAGAAAATTTCCCAAACATGGGGGAAAAATCAGATATACAAATAAATGAGGCATATAGAATGCCACACAGTCATAACCAATATAAACCTACACCCAGACATATAATAATTAAGATCACAGACATACAGCATAAAAACAGAATACTAAAAGCCATCAGAGAAAAGACACAACACAACTCACCTACCAAGGAAAGCCTAGTAGAACCACAGCAGACTTCTCAGAATAAACAACCTTCATATTAAGATGATCTTGGAGTGAAGTATTTCAAGCCCTAAAAGAAAACAACTTTCAACCCAGACTGATGTACCCAGCAAAACGGTCTTTCAAATTTAATGGAGAAACAAGATACTTCCATGACAAAGAACAACTGAAGAAATTCATGTCCACCAAATCAACCTCAGAAAGAGTACTGAAAGATGTGCTAGATAGAGATAAGAATGACCACAATATCCAGAACAACAACAGAAAGAAATCACCAGGCAGGACAAGAAAGTAAACAAGGGAGAAAAGCAGGAAACTAACAACAGGAACAAAACATGGCAAAGTCAAGCCAGTACATATCAGTGATATCCATAAATGTAAATGGGCTCAATTCACAGTTCAAAAGAAACAGGTTGACAGCATGGATCAAGAAACAGGATTCCACATTATGCTGTATACAAGAAATGCATCTGACTCAAGAATAAACTCATAGATTAAAAGTCAAAGGATGGAAAACAGTATTCCATGCAACAGGAACCCAGAGAAAAGGAGGGATAACTACTCTATTTACAGACAATGTGAACTTCAGACCTAACATGATTTAAAGAGACAAAGACTGTCACTACATACTCATAAGTGGAGAAATTCAAGACGAAAAACTAACAATTATAAATATATATGCACCAAACACAGGAGCACCCAACTATGTAAGATAGATACTAAAGGACATGAAAAACCAAATACACAAGAACACAATTATTACAGGTGATGTTAACAGCCCATTGTCACAAAGAGATAGATCAACTAGACAAAAAATCAGCAAAGAAATAATAGACCTAAATCATAACTGTGAGCAATTGGACTTATATGTAAAACATCTTGTACCTGCTTTATGATGCATAGTAGTGACCCAGTTTTATCAGAGCTGTTTTTAATGATGTTACTCTAGAATGTTTTCTTTCTGGATGGTGATTAAGAAGCTAATTTTAACAAAGGGTGCCAGGTACCAACAACAGTAACAGAACTTTGCTGTTTTCTGGGTATTTTTCTGTCTTTCTTTTTTTAAATGGAGAGTGCTGGATGTTTATAATTTGTTCAGATGACTGAAGAACCTGGAAAAGCTGTTGCTGCGATCATAATTAGTAATCCGGTGGTCCTGAAGCAAGGCCAGCAGATTGCTGTAGCTGCTGGTTTCAAACAGGAGCCTAAAGGGAATTCTTTCTGTGGTCTGATGGCCATTTCAGAACTTTGTAAATGGAATGGTCAATTCATCAGAAAGAAATAGCAGGTGAGTATGGCGGACTTTGGGGGGCCTGAAGGGGAGAGACCCTGGCGCCTTGGGACCTGCACCATGCGGTTGACTTGGGGTGCCCGGAGAACAAGGAGCTCCTCCCCTCTCTGAGGGTGGCTGAGAGTGTGACAGAATTTTGGCAGCCTGAAGGAG
>PVJX010052274.1:0-10016 GCA_004027295.1 Dolichotis patagonum | reverse complement strand
ATCTGTGACAACACAAGTATAAAATTTTAAGTTCCATGAAATAAAGCCTAGGACAGTTTAGACTGATTTCTGTATGTATAATGTCCTAATGGTTTTATGACTGTTACCAAAGTAGAAAGGTTTTTCTTAACAGATGTGGATATATGCATCATGTAAAGGAAAATAACTACAGGAAATATTCTCACTGAGTTTGCAGTTAGGATCCTTGTAATACAGTGAAAAGTAATAAGAAAGGTAGAAATCTGTTTAGAGTTTTGTGACACAGGATACTTCATAACTAAACCAAGAGATGAAGACAAAGGCAGTATGGGTGTTTTTCTACCAGACTTTATGAATCACTGAGTGATTATGAAATGTAACTGAATAAACTGAAAGGTGAGCAATTCATACTAGGTTTATCCTGTGCTTTAGAAAATGGAGAGAAGAAGGTGAGTGTGAAGTTTCAGGTTCTCTTGTTTTATCAAGTGCCAAAGTGCCGTATTTTGGGGCAGCACACCCTAAATCCACAAACATAAAATTCCTTTTCCTTTCAGGAAGACCTTTTGCAATTTTGGGTTCACATCATGTCTACCTAGGCCTGACCTGCAAATGTGGCAAGAGCTTTGGTTTCTCTGCAGTCTTCCTACAACCCCTTCCTCCAGAACTGTGAGGACAGGAACCAGCAGATTGGTGCCAGGGCTGGTAATTGAGGGTGGAGCTTGCTCTGCATGCTGAATACCTCTGTGCCCATGGAGTCTCCTCAGGGTGAAGCTGGGGCCAGCGGAGCTGACTACATAGCAAAGGCTGGTCTCAGACTCAGGGTCCTCCTTCCCCTGCCCCTTACATGGAGGGATTGTGGGCTGGAGACACCACATCCAGCCATTTTGTAATACTAATATAATTCACTTTGGGTGCCATGAGAGGATAAAAATGTTACTGATTGCTGATCTGTGGTTTCTTTACACTCTTATGACTACTCAGAAAACAGAAATCCTTTCTTTGAGGTGGGTACTAGGGATTGAACTCATGACCTCACATATGTTAGGCAAGTGCTTATGCTGCTAAGCTAAATTTCCAGCCCCCAAACACACATTCTTATTCCAATATGCATATATATATATATATATATATATATATATATACTATTTGTTTGACTTTGTTGTCTTTAAAGGTGTTCAATTGGGCCTTCTTTCAGTCCAGGAAGCTGGGGCTGCATGACGTGAGTGCTGGCCTGCCAGCACTGGCACAGGGAGAGTTCGAGACCATTGCTCTCAGCAGATGAGTGTGGATCCAGCTCCTTGGGACACTGGACTGGGCTTGCGAGGATTCCTGGGCCTGAGTGGACCACGCCAGAAACCTTCTTTTAGTCCAGGGCACCAGGGACATGCAAGGAGAGTGCCAGCCCACCGGTGATGGCCCGGGGAGAGTTTGAGACCTTTGCTCCCAGCAGTTAAGTGCCCATTCAGTTCCCTGGAACAATGGACTTGGCTCAGGAGGTTTTGTGGGCCTGAGTGGACCATGTCCAGCAACCTTCTTTCACTCCAGGGAGCCAAGGCCCTGTGAGGGAGTCAGAACCATGCAAGATGAGTGCCAGCATGCTGGACCTGACATGGGGAGAGTTTGAGAACATTTCTCCCACTGGTTAAGTGTCCGCACAGCTCCCTGATCACTGGACTAGGCTCCGGAGGTTTTGTGGGCTTATGGACCACACCCTGCGACCTTCTTTCAGTCCAAAGAGCCAAGGCTGCATAAATGCAGTCTCCGCCCACTGGCCCTGGCTGCAGTTAAGTGCCAGCCCAGCTCCCTAAAACACTGGACTTGGCTCGGGACATCCAGTGGACATGACTGGGCCACACCCAGCGACCTTCATTCAGTCCCAGGAGCTGAGGGCACAGGAGGTGATTTCCAACATGCCCAGGGGAAGCTTTGGAACATTGCTCAAAGCACAGAAATATAGGAAAATGACAAGACAAAAGACCAAAATGCAATCTCAAACCTTCAGCCCATCCCAATAAAGCCTAGGAGCCATGTACACAGAAGAAAATATAAGCCATACACCTGAAATGTGTGATATGATATCAACTGAGATAAAGAGACAACTCCGGAAAGGTACAGAGAAACTCAAAACAGAAATAATGTCCCAGGTAAAAGAAGAAATGGTAAAAGTAGTGAGAGAAATACTGAACACATCTAAAGAAGACACAGATAAAAAATTAGAGGAGCAAAGGAAACAGATAGAATGCCTGAATGAACACTATAAGAAATAAACAGAATGCATGAAGCAGATTCAAAGATATATACAGGAAATCAAAAATTCTATTGAAAGTTGCCAAAACCACCTCAACAGAAATGAAGATAGAATTTCAGACCTCAAAGATAGGATTGCAGCTAGTGAATAGGAAAGGAAAGATCTTTTAAAAATAGAAAGCAATCAGGAAATAACAATTCAATAGCTACAAGATGATGCAAAGAAAAACAACATAAGATTAATAGGGATAAATGAAAAGAAGGGGACAGCCCAAATGATATCAAGAGGCTATTTACAGAAATAATAGCTGAAAACTTCCCAAACATGAGAATGGAAACTGACATTTGGATTAGTGAAGCATATAGAACTCCAAATAGCCATAACCAAAGTACAATTACACCCAAACACATAATAACCACCATCCCAGAAATCCAACAGAATACTAAAACAGAACAGAATATTAAAAGCTGTTACAGAGAAAAGACAGATTATAAAGGAAAACCTATCAGAATCACAGCCAATTCTCAACACAAACAGTGAAATCAAGAAGAGCATGGAATGAAGTACTTCAGATCCTAATGGAAAGCCACTTCCAACCCAGACTGATGTACCCTGCAAAATTGTCCTTCAAAATGGATGGAGAAATAATATACTTCCATGACAAAGAATAGCTGAAGAACTTCATGATCATCAAACCAACCCTACAAAGAATATTGAAAGACATTCTAAATACACATAGGAAAAAACCATGAAGCAAGGCAGACAATTAAACAGAAAGGAAAGCTAAAGATATAACAGCAGAAAGATAACATGTCAACAATAAACCAATATATAACAGTTATAACCATTAATGTAAATCACATCAATTCTCCAATTAAAAGAAACAGACTGGCAGAATGGATCAAGAAACAACAGACAACCATATGCTGTCTACAAGAGACTCATCTAACCCAAAAGGAAAGTCAAAGGATGGAAAACAGCACTTCATGCAACAGGAACCTCAAAAAAAGCAGGGGTAGCTATCGTGTTTGCAGAGAATGTGGACTTCAAACCAAGAATGATCCAAAGAGATAAAGCAGGTTACTACATACTAGTTAGGGGAAAACTTGAATAGGAAGAGATAACAATCTTAAATAAATATGCACCAAATTCCAGAGCACCCAGCTATATAAAGCAAGTATGAACAGAAATGAAAAATCAAATAAGCAATAATACAGTTATAACAGGAAACCTTAGCACACCATTGACACAAAGGCACAGATCAACTAGACAGAAAATCAGCACAGAGATGACAGAAGTGAATCACAGCTCTGAACAGATGGACTTGATAGACATATACAGAGTGTTCCATCCAGCAACATCAGAATATACATTCTTCTCAGCAGTACATGGGACATTCTCTAAAATAGACTATATATTAGCCCACAGAACATATTTAAATAAATGCAAAAAATTGAAATTGTGGCCCTGAAGCAAGGCCAGCAGATCGCTGTAGCTGCTGGTTTCAAACAGGAGCTTAAAGAGAATTCTTTCTGTGGTCTGTTGGCCCTTTCAGAACTTTGGAAATGGAATGGTTAATTCATCAGAAAGAGATAGCAGGTGAGTATGGCAGACTTTAGGGGGCCTGCAGGAGAGAGACCCTGGCACATCAGGACCTGCACCATGCGGTTAACTCGGGGTCCCAGGAGAACAAGGAAATCCCCCCCTCTCTGGGGGTAGCTGAGAGTGTGGCAGACATTCGGCGGCCCAAAGGGGAGAGACCCTGGTGCATTGGGACTTGCACCGTGCGGTTGACTCAGGGTGCAAGGAGAACAAGGAACTCCTTCCCTCTCTGGGGGGTGGATGAGAGTGTGGCAGACTTTTGGCAGCCCAAAGTAGAGAGACCCTGGCATGTCAGGACATACACAGTGTGGTCGACTCGGGGTGCTGGGAGAACAAGGAACTCCCCACCTCTCTGGGGGCAGCTGAGAGTGTGGCAGACTTTCAGCAGCCTGAAGGAGAGAGACCCTGGTGCATCAGGACCTGCACTCTACAGTTGACTTGGGGAGCGGGAGAACAAGTAACTCTTCCCGTCTCTGGAGGGCGACTGTGATCCTGCCTATGTGTGGGCTTAGAATCAGACATCTCATGTCCTGTCCCCCATCCCGTGTCCCCCGCCTCCTTCCCCCTGCTTAGCAAGTGGGAGCCAGTGAACTACACATCTTGTGAAAAGATTGGCTATGTTATTTAATATGAGCTCTCCATATGCAAAGATAAGGGCAACCATTTGGAAGAAAACAGGAGACAATATGACAGATAGTGAAGATATCTGGTTGTCTAGCTTTGAAATTTATGTTTTCTTAGGTCCCATTCTGTTCTGTTTTGTTGTGTTTAATTTTACTCCCTTTTAAAATAAAATTAAAGAAAAAGAATTGAAATTATCCCATGCATGTTATTGGAACATAGTGCCATGAAACTAGAAAATACTGACATAAGAAACTACAAAAATCCCACAAACACATGGAAATTGAATAATTTACTCTTGAATAATCAGTGGGTGACAGGCATAATTAAAGATGAAACTAAACAATATCTACAAGCAAATGAAAATTCAAATACAATTTACCGGAATCTGTGGGATGCACTGAAAGCAGTCGTCAGAGGAAAATATATTGCACTGAGTTCTCACATCAGGAAAACAAAATGAACACAAATAAACAACCTGATGCTACACCTCAAACATCAAAAAAAAAAAGAGCAAGACAATCCCAAAGCCAAAAGAAGGGAGGAAATTATAAAGATCAGAGTAGAAATTAATGCAATAGAGGCTAAGAAAACAATACAAAGTATCAATGAATCAAAGAGTTGGTTCTTTGCAAGAATAAGTAAAATTGATAATCCCCTAGTCAACCTTATCAAAAAAAGGAAAGAAAAAACTCAAATTAATGCAATGAGGAATGAAAAAGATGAAATCACTACAGACTTTGTGGAAATACAGAGGATCATCAACACCTATTTTGAAAACCTCTACTCTTATAGGTTCGATAACACAGAAGAAATGGACAGATTCCTAGAAACATATGAACTACAAAAGCTGGGTCAGGAAGATGTAAAACTGATGAATAACCAATTTCTATTAATGAAATTTGAAAATGTAATTAAGTCCTTACCAAGAAAGAACAGCCCTGGCCCAGATGAATTCACTGTAGAATTCTACAAGAAATACAAAGAAGACTTAATGCTGACACTTCTCAAACTCTTCAATGTAATTGAAAGGGAAGCAATTCTTCCTAAGTCATTCCTGGAAGCAAATATTACTCCAGTACCAAATCCTGAGAAAGACCCAACTGAAAAAGAGAACTATAGGCATATCTCTCTAATGAACATAGATGAAAAATTTCTGAATAATACATTGGCAAACAGGATACAGCAAATCATCAAGAAGATTATACACCATGACCAAGTGGGATTCATCCCAGGAATACAGGGATCATTCAACATACATAAATCAATAAATGTAATCCACCATATCAATAGAACCAAAAGTAAGAATCACATGATCATCTCTATAGATGTAGAAAAAGCTTCTGATAAGGCCCAACATTCATTTATGATAAGAAGCTTACAGAGAATTGCAATAGATTGTCTTCACCTCAATATGATAAAAGTCATCTATGACAAACCAACAGCCAGCATGATATTAAATGGTCAAAAACTGAAAACCTTTACCTTAAAATCAGGCACAAGACAAGGGTGTCCCTTATCACCACTGCTATTCAAATTAGTACTGGAAATACTAGTCAGAGCAATTAGACAAGAGAGAGAAATAAAAGGAGTAAAGATAGGAAAAGAGGAAGTTCAATTATCATTATTTGCAGATGACATGATACTTTACATAGAAGACCCCCAAACTCCATTGAAAGGCTCCTAGATGTAATACATAAATTCAGCACTGTAGCTGGATACATGGTCAATACTCAAAAGTCAACACCATTCGTATACACTAACAACAAAAATACTGGGAGAGAAATAAGAGAAGCCACATCCCTCACACAAGCATACAAAAAAATTAAATACTTAGGAGTTAACGTCAAGAAAGAAGTAAAAGACCTATACAGGGAACATTATAATACCCTGGAAATGGAAATCAAAGAGGACCTCAGAAAATGGAAAGACATCCCTTGGTCATGGATAGGAAGAACAAACATTGTGAAAATGGCCATTCTCCCAAAATTGTTATACATATTCAATTCAATCTCAATCAAAATACCAGTAACATATCTCATACATCTAGAGAAATCATTCCTAAAATTCATCTGGAACCAGAAGAGACCTAGAACAGTGAAGGCAATTCTAAGCAGCAAATTCAAGGCAGGAGGCATCACAAACCCTGACTTGAAAATTATACTACAAAGCTACAGTAATAAAATCAACATGGTACTGGAATAAAAACAGATCTGAAGATCAGTGGAATAGATTGGAAGATACAACAACAACCTCAAACTCACTCAACCACCTTATCTCTGATAAAGGGGCCAAACATACTCGCTGGAAGTACAACAGTCTCTTTAACAAATGGTGCTGAAAAATTGGCTATCCATATGCGGAAAATTAAACTAGACCCATGCATATCACCATGTACCAAACTAAAATCTAAATGGACCAAAGATCTAAATATTAATACAGAAACACTAAATCTGTTGGAAGAAAAAGTCAGTAAAAATCTTGAAGACATAGGGGTAGGTAGAGAATTCATGAACAAGAGTCAAACTGCATGGGAAATACTTCCTAGAATTAATAATTGGGATCAGGTTTTATTAAAGCATTTCTACATGTTGAAAGAAATATCCAGCAGAGTGAAAAGAAAAAACACAAATTGGGAAAAAACTCTTAATGAACTGTCCCTCAGACAAAAGAATTCTGTCTAAAACTTATAAAGAATGAAAAAAATCAGACTCCTGAAATTCAAAGACCCAATCCAAAAATGGGCATCTAAGATGAATACAGAGTTCACAGATGAAGAAATACATATGGCAAATAAATACATGAAAAAATGTTCATCATCATTAGTCATCATTAGTCATTATAGAAATGCAAATTAAAACCACAGTGAGATTCCATTTCACTTCAGAAAGAATGACCAGGATTAAAAAACAAAAAACTGCTAACAAGTGCTGGAGAGGCTGCAGGGAAAGGAACACTTCTGCACTGTTGGTGGGAGTGTAGACAGGTGCAACCACAATGGAGGTCAGTCTGGAGATTCCTCAAAAAGCCGTTATTGGAAGTCCATTTGATCCAGCTATTCCACTTCCAGGCATATTCACAGAAGAACTGAAAATATCATACCACAGTGATATATGTGCACCCATGTTTATAGCAGCAGAATTTGTAATAGCCAGATCTTGGAAACAATCTAAGTGCCTATCAACTGAGGAATGGATAAAAAAGTTGTGGTGTTTTTATACAATGGAGTACTACTCAGCTATAAACAGTGATCACATTGAAATATGTATAAATAAATGGATGCAACTTGAGACCACACTCTCAAGCAAAATAAATCAAGCTCACATATATAAATACTGTATAGCCTCCTTAGTGTAAGAAATGGTAAGTGTGCATAAGATTTTAGAGTAGTCATGATTCCCCATTACATGACTTTGAGGCCTTATAATGTTTTCATTCATCAGTTGGAATGGTTTTATTCTGTTTTGTTTGATTTTATTATGTGTAATGGTATGAACATGTATTTTGAAGAAAATAAAACATTATGGCAGTCATTGCTTATTTAATATTATCTTGCTTTGAAGTCCTATAATGCTTTTGTTCTTCTATTACCATTGGTTTTATCATTTTGTGTCTAATTGGATTTTAATATATGTGATAGTGTAAATAAATTTTTTATGGAAAATGAGATATTATGGTAGCTATTGGTCATTTTCTTATATTTGGTTGAGAATGCCCTGTAATACTTTCATTCTCTTTAATGGTTTTATACTATGTCATTATGTTTGATATTGTGCATGAAGCTGTGCTCAACTATTTCAAAGAAAGAGACATTATGGTAGCTACTGTTGATGCCCACTTGTTTTGGTGTGAAGTGCTGTATTGCTTGTATTGTTCTATTCTGCTCTGCTTTGTTCTGTCCTCTTTGCTTTGTTTTCTTTAAAATAAAAATTTTTTAAATGGTGTTAAATTGTATTTATTATTTTAACCATTTAAAATAGTAATACTAGGGCTGGGGATTTAGCTCAGTGGCATAAGGACCTGGCTTCCAAGTGTGAGTCACGAGTTCAATCCCTGCTACCAAAAAAAAATAGTAATACTAACATATGTTCAATAAATCTTCTGTTTGTTTATTAAAAAACTGTGCTCATAAATTAGAGTCTCAACTTGTGAACTTCCATGTGTTCATGGTGCTGGAATAGGACAGGATCCCTCTTAAAATGCAACCTTCGTTCGCCATCTCTTACCCAGTGAAGATGAAGACATTAGTCACGCCTGTCTTTGTGTCCCCTGCCCCCCTTTACAAACAGAGTGCACAACCCACTCTCCACTTATCCCTCACGCTTACTGCAAGGAGCAGGTGACCTGTGGCCTCACCGGAGACTCCAGATCCTGCTAATGTTAGAATCACCCATAATCCATATCCTGTGGACAGAAGACCATCAACGCCTGGGTCCACACTCATGATGACTGCTGCCCCTGAGGAGCCACAGAGCCCCATTCCTCTGTTATTGGGGTTTCCTGATGATGAGTGCTGCGCCTTCTGTGGCTGCTCACACTAAGGACACTCCCTGTTTCTATGTGTTTCTGTCTAATGCATTTGCCTGCCTATGCCAGTCACTGATGTACCCTGAAACCTTTTGGTAGTATAAAATCTGACAAACTTCCCTGTGAGCCCCATCTTCCCTTTGGAGGCCTCACTGGGACCTGACCACTAACTTGCAAGTTTCATGTGTTCCTTCTAACTTGAGCAAAGTTTTTGAGTTGTTTGTATCAGTGCTAGCAGCAGACGCTCCAAGGGGCTGTGGAACATGCAGTCCACTGTATTTGGCTATCTTCCTCCTTGTAAGTGGTGAGGAGACCACCACTAAGAGGCACTGGAAATTAAAAATTTACATGTCACATTTCATTTCCTTTAGTGACAAAAGGCTTCCTGAGGCTTAGGGCATAAACAGCTCCCCCAACATCTCCTCAGCCCAGATGAATAAGAAAATATGCACATACTGACATCAAAATGCCTGGAGCCCAGTTTCCTTTCTATAAAAATTCAACAATGAGCTGAAGATGGCTAAAAGTGATCAAGCAATTGGGGAGATTTGAATTGTCTCTGTGAACTTCTCAACTCTCTATTTCTTACTATAAAAGCCCTTGCCCAACTGTACACAATGAGATCAGGATTTGAGGCAAACAGACCCCTCAGCCTCTGAGCTAGCTTTGAATGAATCCTTTTTCCTTTTTTTCCTTTCTTCTTCTCTCTCTCTCTCTCTCTTTTTTTGTTTTTTGGTATCGGGGATCAAACTCATGACCTTGCACTTGCCAGGCAGGCACTTATGCCACTGCACTAAATGTCTGGCAGCTCCTTTTTCCTTTTTGTCTATACACACGGCCTCTTTAATTTGACCATGTGGATCTATGTGGCTGGTGACTGTAGGCTACGGATCAGCAGGTACTGAGGATGATGGAGGACTCAGCCACCACCTGGCTACTGTGCAGCTTGGTGTATAAATGGCAAAGACTCTGTCCATCAGAACTGTTTCAAAGCCAAATGGGAGACTGAAATTTTACAGGCATCTTGAAGGATCATCTT
>PVJX010052273.1:0-10017 GCA_004027295.1 Dolichotis patagonum | reverse complement strand
TATAATATTCACAATAATGGCCTCATATCATTCATAATATTGGTTGCAGGCACTACAGAAATAGCATTCCCTCCATTTGAACCTTAAGGTTGCTTTTAAATATAATTTAAGGTTATTAAATATAATTTGATTATAAGCAATTATGGAGTCCACCTATATTTTGAATCTTTACCTATAATACTGTCCTATAGGAGAAATATTTTCCCCAAAATGTAAGCTGTCACCATCAAATTGATTCATTAAGCAGATATGAAATATAAAACCTTACACACATATTTGAAATATCATATGGCCCCCACAACATCTCTTTGATAATGTGAAATAGAAGTATATGTATTATTTTCCCCTGACTTCCAGTTGCAAAGCCTGTCTTTGTGGGCATTTACATGGGTGATTTGATCGTTGTTTTCCTGGGACATCCGTATAAATGAAACAGTCCTAGTTAAACATGCTGTACAAAGTGAGTTACAAGAGGTATGAGATGATCTACAGGGACCAAATATTGCAAACAGAAACATTTAATAAAACAAAATACAAATGAGAAATAAATTTACAAGGAATGCTATTGGTAAGTAAAACCAATTTAATTTTCTGTAATTTTCTGAACTCAAAACTTGTATTCCTTTCAGGATTCTGGATTGTGCACCTTTATGTTAAGTTCTGGACAAACACATATTGACTTTCATGAATTTGTAATTTGGGATAACATTTCTTTTCCTGATTGTCATTGGAATCATGGGCAATTTCTCACTCTTATGTTATTATATCTTCTTCCTCATCAATGGATACAGAACAAGGTCAACAGATTGGTTTCACAGACATCTGATTGTGGCCAATTTCTTAGTTAATATTTCCAGAGGGAGCCCAGAGGCCATGGCAGCACTCAGGAAGGAAAACACCTTGAGGATCAGGGATGTAAATTTGTTTTCTTTTTTTAAATTTTTATTTGAAAGAGAATAAAACAAAAGAGGGCAGTACAAAGCAGATGAGAACAGGACAACATAGGCAACACAGTACTTTACCTTAAGACAAGTGGACATCAACAGTAGCTCACACCATATCACTTACTCTGCTATAGTTGAGCATAGTTTCAAATACAATAATATCAAACAAAACACAATAGTATAAAGCCATGCATAGAGTGAAAGAATTACAGGGCTTTCTGAACCGAATAACAGAAAATGATCAATAGGTACTATAATATCTCATTTTTGGTAAAAAAAATTTTGTTTAAACTATCACAAATATTCAAATTCCAATAAGGCACAATGTGATATATAGAACCAATGGCAGTAGAACAAAAGAAGCATGGTAGGATTTCTAAGAAGGATGATATTAAATGAGCAATAGCTGTCATAATGTATTGTTTTCTTCAAAACAGCTGTTCATATCATCACGCATGATATAATCAAACAAAACAGGATAAAACCATTCCAACTGATGATTGAAAACTTTGAAAGACTTCAAAGCTATATGATGAGGACTCATGCTTACCATAAAGTCTTATATACTCTTATCAAATCTCATACTAGGGAGACTATATGGTATTTACCCTTGTGAGTTTGGTTTATTTCACTTAAGAGAATGGTCTCAAGTTGTGTCCATTTATTTATAAATATCTCGATGTGATCATTCTTTATAGCTGTGTAGTACTCCATTGTATAAAAATGCCACAACTTTTTTCTCCATTCCTCAGTTAATGAGCACTTAGGGTGTTTCCAAGATCTGGCTATTACAAATTGTGCTGCTATAAACATGGGTGAACATATATAACTGTGGCATGATGTTTTCAGTTCTTCTGGGAATATGCCTAGAAGCAGAATAGCTGGGTCAAATGGGACTTCCATACTCAGCTTTTTGAGGAATCTCCAGACTGACCTCCACAGTGGTTGTACCAGGCGACACTCCCACCAACAGTGTAGAAGAGTTCCTTTTTCCCACAGCCTCTCCAACACTTGTTGTTATTAGTGTTTTCTATCTTGGCCATTCTTTCTGGAGTGAGATGGAATCTCATTGTGGTTTTGATTTGAATTTCTCTCATAACTAATAATGATGAATATTTTTTTCATGTATTTATTTGCCATTCATATTTCTTCATCTGTGAACTGTGTATTCATTTCAGATGCCCATTTTTGGATTGGGTCTTTGAATTTCAAGGGTCTGATTTTATTAAATTGTTTAAAGGTTCTAGACAGAAGTCCTTTGTCTGAGGAACTGTCCATGAAGATTTTTTCACAATTTGTGGGTTTTCTTTTCACTCTGTTGGAAACCTCTTTTGACATGCAGAAACTTTTTAATAAGATGTGGTCCAGTTATTGATTCTGGGAAGTACTTCTTGTGTACTTTTGTTCTTCTTCATGAATTCTCTTCCTACCCCTATATATTTGAGGATTTTACCTACTTTGTGTTCCAGTAGTTTTAGTGTTTCTGTTTTAATATTTAGATCTTTGATCCATTTAGATTTTAGTTTAGTGTATGGTGATAGACCTGGGTCTAGTTTTACTCTTCTGCATATGGACAGCCAATTTTTCCAGCACCATTTGTTAAAGAGACTGTTATTCTTCCAGCGAGCATGTTTGGCTTCTTTATCAACGATAAGGTGTTTGAGTGAGTTTGCGGTTGTGGTTGTATCTTCCAATCTATTCCACTGATCCTTGGGACTCTTTCTATTCCAGTACCATACTGACTTTATCACTGTAGCTTTGTAGTATAATTTCAAGTCGAGTATTGTGATGACTCCTGCCTTGCCATTGTTGCTTAGAATTGCCTTTGCTATTCTAGGTATCTTCTGGTTCCAGATGATATAGGAGTGATTTCTCTAGATCTATGACGTATGTTAGTGGTATTTAGATTGGGATGGCATTGAATCTGTATAGTAATTTTGGGAGAATGGCCATTTTTACAATGTTGGTTCTTCCTATCCAAGAACAGGGGATGTCTTTCCATTTTCTGAGGTCCTCTTCAATTTCCTTTTTCAGGGTATTATAATTTTCACTGTATAGCTCTTTTACTTCTTTCTTGAGATTAATTCCTAAGTGTTTCATTTTTTCGATGCTAGTGTAAAGGGTGTAGTTTCTCTTATTGCTCTCTCAGTACTTTTGTTGTTAGTGTATAGAAATGCTATTGATTTTTGTGTATTGACTTTGTATCTGGCTACCTTGCTGAATTTGTTAATTATATCTAGGAGTCTTTCAATAGAGTTTTGGTTGTCTTCTATGTAAAGTATCATGTCATCTATAAAAAATGATAATTTAACTTCCTCTCTTCCTATCTTTATTCCTTTTATTTCACTTTAATGTCTTATTGCTCTGGCTAGTATTTGCAGTACTATGTGGAATAGCAGTGGTGATAATGGACATCCTTGTCTTTTGCCTGATTTTAAGGTAAAGGCTTTCAGTTTTTGACCATTCAATATGATGCTGGCTATTGCTTTGTCATACATGGCCTTTGCCATATTGAGATAAAGACCTTCTATTCCAATTCTCTGTAAGGTTCATATCATGAATGAGTGTTGGACTTTATGAAAAGCTTTTTCTGCATCTTTAGAGATGATCATGTGGTTCTTCCTTTGGTTCTATTGATATGGTTCTATTGATATGATTACATTTATTGTTTTGCGTATCTTGAACCATCCCTGCATTCCTGGGATGAATCCTACTTGGTCATGGTGTATAATCTTCTTGATTATTTGCTGCATCCTGTTTGCCAAAATTTTATTGAGAATTTTTGTATCTATGTTCATCAGGGAGATTGGCCTATAGCTCTCTTTTTTAGTTGAGTCTTCTCTGGTTTTGGTACTAGAGTGATATTTGCTTCCATGAATGATTTAGGAAGAATTGCTTCCCTTTAAATTTAATTGAAGAGTTTCAGTAGTGTGGGAATTAAGTCTTCTTTGTATTTCTTGTAGAATTCTGCAGTGAATCCATCTGGGTCTGGGCTCTTCTTTCTTGCCAATCACTTAATTACATTTACAATTTCAGTAATAGAAATTGGGTTATTCAGCAGTTTTACATCTTCCTGATCTAGCTTGGGTAGTTCATATGTATCTAGGAATCTGTCTATTTTTTCAGTGTTATTGAACCTATGAGAGTAGAGGTTTTCAAAGTAGGTGTTGATGATCTTCTGTATTTCCACTGAGTCTGTAGTAGTGTCACCTTTTTTATTTCTTATTGCATGAATTTGAGTTTTTTCTTTCCTTTTTTTCATAAGGTTGGCCAGGGGCTTATCAATTTTATTTATTCTTTCAAAGAACCAACTCTTTGATTCATTGATCCTTTGTACTGTTTCCTTAGTCTCTATTGCATTAATTTCTGCTCTAATCTTTCTAATTTCCTCGCTTCTTTTGGCTTTTGGCTTCGCTTGCTCTTCTTTTTCTAGATGTTTGAGTTGTAGCATCAGGTTGTTTATTTGTGTTCGTTCTGTCTTCCTGATGTGGGAACTCAATGCAATACATTTTCCTCTGAGGACTGCTTTAATTGCATCCCACAAAATCTGGTACGTTGTGTCTGTATTCTCATTTACTTGTACATATTGTTTAATTTCTTCTTTAATTTCTTCTGTGACCCGCTGATTGCTCAGGTGTGTATTATTCAGTTTCCATGTTTTTGTAGGTTTTTTGCAATTTCTTTTATCATTAAATTCTAGATTCACAGCACTATGATCTGATAACATGCATGGGATAATTTCAATTCTTTTGCATTTACTTATATATTTTCTGTGTGCTAGTATGTGATCTATATTAGAAAATGTCCCATGTACTGCTGAGAAGAAGTTGTATTCTGATGTTGTTGGATGGAACACTCTGTATACACCTATGAAGTTCTTTTGTTAACGGGTGTGATTCAGTTCTGTTATGTTTTGGCTGATTTTCTGTCTGGTTGATCTGTCCCTTTGGGTCAATGGTGTGTTAAAGACTCCTGTTATAATTGTATTATTGCTTATTTGATTTTTCATTTCTGTTAGTATTTGCTTTATATAGCTGGGTGCTCTGGTATTTGGTGCATATATATTTAAGATTCTTATCACTTCCTCTTGAAGTTTTCCCCTAACTAGTATGTAGTGACCTTCTTTATCTCTTTGGATCATTCTTGGTTTGAAATTCACATTGTCTGCAAACATGATTGCTACTCCTGCTTTTTTTTGTTTACTGTTGCATGAAGTATTGTTTTCCATCCCTTGACTTTCAGTCTGTGCGTGTCCTTTTGGGTTAGATGGGTTTTTTATACATAGCATATGGTTGGATGTTGTTTCTTGATCCATTCTGCCAGTCTGTTTCTTTTGATTGGTGAGTTGAGGCCATTTACATTAATGGTTGTAAATGTTATATACTGCCTTGTTTTTCACATTTTATCTTTCTGCTGTTGTGTCTTTAGCTTTCCATTCTGTTTAATTATCTGCCTTGCTTGGTGGTTTTATGTCATGAATATCTAGAATGTCTTTCAGTATTCTTTGTAGGGTTGGCTTGGTGTTCATGAAGTTCTTCAGCTGTTCTTTGTCATGGAAATATCTCATTTCTCCATTCATTTTGAAGGACAGTTTTGCAGGGAATGTTAGTCTGGGTTGGAAGTGGTTTTCCTTTTGGATCTGAAATACTTCACTCCATGCTCTTCTTGATTTCATTGTTTGTGTTGAGAAGTCTGCCGTGATTCTGATAGGTTTTCCTTTATAGGTGATCTCTCTTTTCTCTCTAACAGGTTTTAGTATTCTATTCTTATTTTGGATTTCTGGGATGATGATTATTATGTGTCTGGGTGTAGTTTTATTTTGGTTATGGCTGTTTGGAGTTCTATATGCTTCACTTTTCCAGATGTCAGTTTCTCTTCTCATGTTTGGGAAGTTTTCAGCTATTACTGTTGTAAATATCCTCTTGATATCATTTGGGCTGTCCTCTTTTTCATTTATCCCTATTAATCTTATGTTATTTTTCTTTACATCATCTTGCAGGTGTTGAATTGTTATTTCCTGAATCTTTGTTATTTTTAAAAGATCTTGTCTTTCCTGCTCACTGGCTGCAATCTTATCTTCGAGGTCTGAAATTCTACCTTCACTTTCATTGAGGTGGTGTTTACAGCTTTCATTAGAATTTTTGATTTCCTGTATATCTCTTTGAATCTGCTTTATGCATTCTGTTTGTTTCTTATATTGTTCATTCATGGATTCTATCTGTTTGCTTTGTTCCTCTAATTTTTTAGCTGTGTTTTCACTAGATGTGTTCACTATTTCTTTCACTATTTTTATCAATTCTTCTTTTACCTGGGTAAATATTTCTGATTTGAATTCCTCCATAGCTTTCCCTCGTTGCATATTTATTTCACTTGATATCATTTCAGACATTTCAGGTGTATGGCTTCTTTTTTCTTCTATATACATGGCTTGTAATCTTTCTTGGGGAGGGCTAGATCTTTGAGCCTGCCATTTGGTCTTTCCTTTTGTCATTTTTCTATATTTCCTTGTTTTGTGTGGTGTTTCAATGCTTTCTGTGCATGTATGGTGAATTACCTCTTGCACCCTCAGTTCCTGGAGGGGCAGTGGCTCCGCCACAGGCTCTTGGCTTCGTCACAGGGTCCTAAGTTACCTCTGTGGGCTCCTGGCTCCCTAAGTTGTAAGACGAGTGCTGGGCATGGTCAACCCAGAGCCTGTGGCATCTGAGGCAGTCCAGGCCACCGTACTTTGTCCCAGGCTGGTCTCCAGGAGGTTCCCTGAGGGGGAAGGGTGGGCCTACAGGTCCCAAAGAGTCAGGCCAAAATACTGGTTTCTGCAAAGTTCCCAGTCCCTAACAGACCTGGCCAATTTGCCAGTCTCCAGAAAGTTCCCAATCCAAACAGCGCAGGCCATTCTGCAGGTCCGGGAGGTTCCAGGTCCCAAAGAGTCAGGCCGCGATGCTGGTCTCTGGGAGATTTCCTGTGGGTGAAGGTCAGGGCTATGGGCCCAAACATACCTGGCCAAGATGTTGGTCTCTGGGAAGTTCCCTGTGGATGAAGGATGGGCCTACCATTCCCAAGCAGTCAGGCCTAGATGACAGTCTCTGCAAAGTTTCCAATCCAAACAGCCCAGGCCACTCTGCAGGTCCGGGAGTTTCCTGGTCCCAAAGAGTCAGGCCACGATGCTGATCTCTGGGAGATTTCCTCTGTGTCCGCGCATCTGTGGTGCAGGTTCACGCGCGAGGGCTCCAGTTTCTTGATCAAGAGGAAAAAGCAGGCACACCGAACCATCCACCAGCTGCCAAGAGGTTCTGGAGTTCGGAATGGGGAGATCAGAAAGAGGCAGAGGCCCTGGATCTCTGTAAATTTGTTTTCTATCTTCTCAGGGTGGACAAGGATGTGTCTGCCGACTCCACCTGCCCCTTAAGGGTCTACCAGGCCACCGCCATCAGCACCAGGGATTGCAGCTTGGGAGAACTGGAAATTAAAGCCCTAACGTACATGGGCCCTTCTCTCATCCTCTGCTGGGTGCTGCACCTGCTGCTAACTCTCGTGCTTATCACTGGGAAAGGGAACAAGAAAAACTTGTCAAGAACTATAGATTTACAGCATTGTTCAGTGATACTTCCTTAGAGTGACACAGTCATAAATTTTGCAGCAGTGACATTATCCCATGACATTTTGTGTTTAAAGCTCATAATCTGGGTCAGGGGCTCCATGATGCTAATTCTGCATGGGCACAAGCAGCGAGTCCACCATATACACAGGCACAGCTCAGGGAGATCTCCTGCAGAGAACTGGGCTTCTCAAAGCATCCTTGCTTTGGTGAGCACATATGCGTTCCTCTACACCCTGTCTTTTACCCTTCTTGCTTGCTTTTCTCTTAGTGATAAAATTGTTGTGACTGTTCAATACAACTATTCTAATCAGTGCTTGTTTCCCCACCATCATCCCCTTTATTCCCTTGAGCTGTGAATGAGTTGTAGTCAGGCTCATCTGGGAAAAGTAAACAGAAATCACAATCCATCCCTTGTGTACTTTGCCTGCTTTCCATGCACTGAGTTACAGGTGTACATGTGTTATACCACATGAAATGATTGTTATGAACCCGTGTTACTGCAGAGAGAGATTCACATGAGACAAATAGAGCTATATGGCTAAAACTAATAATTATTGATAGGAATATTGATGAAACTTGTTTTAGTATTAATTTTGATACAGTTTTGTTTTGTATATTGAAATTTTTCTGTGTTATTTAGTATTTCTATCTAAAATCTATTTTGCTAATTTTTTCATCAATATAAAACAATTTTGTTCTATTTTTACTCAAACTCTTTGATGTATATATCATTTCTTGCAATATATTTACTCTGCTTTATCTCACCAAAATTCTTTCATTTCTCTTTTCACATTGTGTACTGGCATCCTTGCTATCATCCATCATGTCATATCAATTTTTTTATCACCAATATCACAACTACTTTATTTGAAAACTTACCTTAAATTTTCGTGTCATATTCTATATTTATAAAAATCATTAACATTTAAATTGCTTTTTGTGGCTTGACCAATGTGTACAGTCTCAAGATTTTAGTGTGCTTGGAGATCAGTGTGTATCCATGTAATTTTGAGCAAATCAATTTTCATGCAAATGTGAAACTGTGATCACTTTTTAATGCACATGGAAAAAATGCAAGAACTTTGTCAGAGGAAGTAATTATTTTCTCTTGAGGGAGGGTGCTTCCTTTGCCTTCACTCTTCCTGAAAATGAAATCTCCAGTAACTATAATTTTGTGAAGGGATGGTTAAGAATTGTTTCCGTACATAGGCACAGAAACCTCAGAATTTCTTACCCAGTGCAACATCTGTTCCCTCCTTCCTCCTCTAATATGAGGACCTGATCCATGGATACTGTCACACACTTGCTAAAAGGCGCCATCTCAAGAGCAGCAACATCAATGTTATGAATGTTCTCATCACCTACAATAGCTGCCTCCTAATCCCTGTTTTGAGGGAAGAGCATTTAATCTAATATGTATATACTCGTGCTTTTGTAGTCAGGGTTTGCTGAGAGAACAATGACATACAGGACATAGAATTTATATTATTATATGATGGTAACCAAGAGTTAAATAGTTAAACACAAGAAAGTGAAGGAAATATTTCAGCAACATTAAAGACCTAGAAAATTAAGCCAAGGGCCTAGATCCCACAATAATGTCTGGCATGAGTCCATCTGAAGACTTACAGCCCATGACAATGCCTCCCACTAGTCCAACTGGAGGTCTAGAGCCCAAGACAATGACTCCTGTGAGTCTTTTTTACAGATTTGCACTGAAAAAGTCCAAAGGTTAGTGGCAGAAGCTAGAAAGTCTATGTCAGCAAGTTTGAGGATGTGTGCCACTTCGTTGAGGCTTCTACACTGTAGCTAAGAATTGACACTCAAAATAAGGATGAGAGCTCCCATGAAAAGTACCATAGCAATCCTCAGTGACAATGAGGTCCCAAGGTCCTACAATGAAGAGAATAGTCGAGTACTTTTCAGGAAGCCAGCATGAGATGCTTCCAGCGGAGACTGAACAGTACATATCTTCCCCTTTGTAACCAGGAAGCAGTGCTCCATATAAGGACCAAAGCTCCCCCAAAGTGAACCACAGTCACTCTCAGTGACAAGGTCTCTAGCTCCTCTGATGACAATAGCTGAATTCATATCAGAGGAAGCAAGCATGACAAGCTCCTCCAGGAGAATCAACAGCTTCCAAGGACAACACTTAGGAGAACTCACAAAGCTACTCTTCCTCTTCCCACCTCCTTTGATGCTGGAAACATTCCTCAGGTGCTCCATCTACATGCAGCACCATGTTGATTTAATTTAGCTGGTGTTAAGTGGACCACCAGATTTTCATCAGTAACACATGGCAACATTTTACTTTTAAAGTATAGTCTTGTCAATCATAGGCCAAGAAAGTAGCCTCAAGAAATTATCTTGGCTAACTGAATTCTTCTTTTTTCAGGCATTTTTCCAGTTTCATCCCTGCTTCCAGCTACTAGAAACCAGTGCCATTTCTGCTTCTGTGTTAGACCATTTTATAGTCCA
>PVJX010052272.1:0-10014 GCA_004027295.1 Dolichotis patagonum | reverse complement strand
TTTTGTGACTGCACTGGATTTGTTCAAACAATCATAAGGAGAAGGAATATGAATTTTCATGATGCCATTTCATAGTTGATAATTACCTGCCATTGAACCAATCATAATATTCTGATTTCTGTATTCTACTTTGTTATAGAACTAGTCATGAGCAGGGACAACAATTTTTCCCCTAGTTTGAGAAGGCATTGAAAGAAGGGGCTAATGTTAAACTACAAAACTTGGCCACAGTTGAGTTTTCCATCATATAAAAAAAATGAAAAGTGGGAACTGTCAGGGTAGGAAAGTATGATTTATGAAACTGCCCTGAGTAGGAAGCCACAGTATAAAACTGAAAACTCTCAAAATGCCCAAGTGTTCTTTTTCATTTTTTATGAATTTAGTATAACAGAATAAATTACAATAATTATAATTCACATTTATTGAACATTATAGGTACTTTTCTAGCCACTTTTACATTATTTATTTTAAAAGAAAATTTTGCTGAGACAGATACCTAGGGATTTTTCCATATATTCATTAAGCAAAATTTCTAAAAGTTAGCCCAGACTGCAATAAAGAATAGAAAGTTAAAGAAAACAGATTCCCTGTCCTCAACACAGCCAAAATAATTTACACATAAATAAAAATAAAGAGATTATCTTTCTTAAAAAAATTGTGATCCAAATTAAAGAAGAAAGATATATGGAAATATGATTGTAAAATAATAAGAGAAAGTTGTTCATTATTCAAATGTATATAATTAACCTATTTGGAACACTTTCATATTACCCTGTCTAACAGAAGAATAAACTGAAATGGGCAGCACAGATACAAATACAGCTAAGTACATACCCAACAAGGCACAGGACTACCAGTGAGGTGTTGCATGTTCTGGCCTCTATACCATTTCTCTCCATCAGGAAGTTAGTACTTTAGCTACTGATGAGTCTTTGTAGCTCCTTTAAAAATAGTTCCAGAGTTCTCTTTAAGATCTAATGAGTTTAAGATGAATGAAATCCTAGAAAATTTTCAGACAGCACATCTGAAGAGCTTAGACAAGGATGCTTATAGGACATTCAAACTCTTTGTATTACCACAGCTAGAAAGGTGGGAAAAAAAAGATAGCTGGGATGAAAAGGTCCATAAGGCTGCATTATGACCTGCATTTCTTAAAGTTGTCATCTTTAGTTCACAGATGAACCAGTCTTCTGGATCTGACCTCTTTATGATGAAGCCGTGTGACATTGTTCTAAACTATTTTCATATGCTGAAATGTATTTTCCAATATATTATTTTACTTTTTTATTAGATTTTACATGCCAGTCTTTGGTAATTGTTCTTTTAGTTACTGATTATTATTTTTTTGTTTTTGATTCTGTTAATGTACTTCTAGGACATGGGAATGGTCTCATTCAACTCTCATAAGTTTATAGAGCCTCAGTCCCAGTGAAGTTTTCTGGACACTTCTGGAGATGATATAAAATGGCAAAGAAAAACATTTTAAATCCATGGAGAAATTAGGTCAAATGAAAACAATTAAATAATTCCTGGGTGTTTCATCATGCATCTTAAGAATTATCTATTGTGCCTACTGAGGATTTATTTTTCACTTCTTGAGGAGTACATGGATTTCTGCCAATATCAGAATCACCTGAGCTTTTGGTTAAATGCAGGCTCAGAGAAAGGGAAGCTATGAAGTGATGCTCTGTTCTATAAAGGACAATGAAACATTAAGGAGGTCAGGCAGACTCAGTAGTCATTTTGTTTAAAGGTGGTCATCCCTAGGACAAGATCACATATATGACAGATGGAGAAGAAGGACAAAAGGGAGAGAGTGGCAAGCAGGGGAATGAATGTTCACAGTAGTGAAATGCCATTTTATTTCCTCTGTACTTTTACCTTTCAAGTTCTCTTGTTCAAGTTTTCAATTGGATATGTGGAGACAGCTTTCATTCTGTGTGTGTTAGAGGATCTCAAAAGTGGTTCCTCTGTATTTCCAACAAAAGTAAGGGAAGATAGTTACGGCCTATACCTAGATGTGCCGTATAGCCTCTTGATCCTAGGCAGGCATTTTGATTGGTGACTGGATTACAGGGGTGCTACAGTTTACTTGCTGTTAGGAGATGGGCGTAGTTGGAAGAGATACATCCTTGTGGGCATGAAGGTATATCTCCCTTCCCTGCTCATTCTCTGCTTCCTGTCTGCCATGTCCTGAGCAGCTCTCCCCCATCATGCTGCTGGGCTATCCTTCCTTGGAAGTAGCCTAACAGGTCCTGGGACAGGAGCTGAAATAAACCTTTCTTACCAAAGACGGAGAGAGAGAAATAGATCAAAGAGGAAAGGATGAGAAAAGAATTACGATGTGTTATGTACATGCAACAACTTCCTATGAGTCATGTAACCATTTATACCACCAACATATACTAATAAAAATTGAAAAAAAAAGAAAGAGCAAATAAATAAATTGATAAATAAACTTCTCCATTCTTTAATTGTAGGTGTTGAATATTTTCTTCCCAGTGACAAGACAGTGATGAAGACAAGGATGATTCCATGTCCTAATACAGATTGCCTGGGGTTTGCTTCTTTTTCAGTCAAGAAATCACTTGAATTTTCACACTGTAGAGCCCATTCCTAAGGATGTTTCTGACAAAACTAAATATTCCTTAGCATCTCCTTCAAATATGTGTAACTCGATAATGCTATTGATTATTTACAGCCTTTTTTTCAACTTTTTATTGTGATAGAGTATAGGAAATACAAAATTTTATCAGCTTAATTATTTTAAAATCTATCACTCAGTTGCAGCTTGTGCACCTATCTCCACCATCTTTCTGTAGAACAATTATTCTTGTGAAACTGAAATTTTATACCCATTAAACAAAGTTTCCCCATTTTTCATTCACCACTCCATCCCTACCAACCAGCCTAATGTCACCCTTATTCAGACCAGATCCACCTCCTTGCAGTACATGCAGCTGTAAAGTCATCAGTGGACTAATCTGCTGAGTATAGGGTCCCTAGGATCCAACAACATCCCAAAAGCCACATCTATGACATTTGAGGCTTTAAGGGACATCTAGACATAAACCATAACAAATAGCAATTTATCTGTTATGTTAAGAGTTTCTTTTAAAATCTGTACCTTACCAGTGTATGTATTCACTGCTTTTTGCTTAACCATTCATCTTTCCAAATATGTTTGGGTTGCTAATTTGTTTCAGCTATTGTGAATAATGTTCCTATCAAGATAAATGTATTCATATGACTTCAACACTTTGCTTTCTATTCTTTTGAGTATATACCCAGAAGTGAAAATTTGGAAATATATGATAATTCAATTTTAATGTTTTGAGGAATGGTATACTGTTCTACATCAACAGTGCAGTTTTGTATTACCCCAAACTAGCATAAGGCTTCCAGTTTCTTTAGAGCCTCACATACATTTGTTCTTTTACTTATATCCATATGTATGACTACTTAGTTGCTTTTCTCTCCTTGTTGAGACAAAATACCCAAAGCCCAAAATTAAGGAAGGAAATGTTTATTGTCTCATAGTTTTTAGAGGTATCGGTCTGTAATTAACTGGCTTCAAGGTTGGATGGCATGGGGAGGGGAACTGATCATGGTGGCAGAAGACAGCAAAAGCAACAAGAGCAAAAAGGGACAAAAGGGAGAGAGGGAGAAAGAGCAACACTCTTTCCCTCCCTTATGTTTTATGCAGGCTACTCACCCAAGGGCATCTGTAAAATTCACAACCATAATCCCTGTGCTGGACAATGAATTAATGACATTGAATATATTCATGAATATATATTCATGAATATATTCATGAATGTATATATTATATACATTCATAACATATAAATATATATTCATGTGTTATGTTTTGTGGTGTGTATGAATATGTATGTAGTGTTCATTTTAATGATTATGAGTTGCTAGATTATAATTCTGACCTCTATTTTCCTAATTATATTAGTAATGTCAGGCACTTTTCAATTTGCTTACTAGCCATTTGCATATCTCATTTGAGGAAATGACTGTTAAAATCCTATGCATATTTTCGATGAGGTTATTTGGTTTTGTGTTGTTGGGTTTTAGTTGTTCTCTGTATCTTGTGGAAATTGATCCCTTCTCAGCTATGTTATTTGAACGTATTTTCTTCATTCTGAGGATTTTCTTTTTTACTCTATTGATGCTATATAAAATACCATTCAAGAAAATGGTTTTCAAGTTTATCCCTTCACATTTTCTTGGTAGAAAATGTACCATAGTACATTCTCCCACAGAATTATAGTGGAAGCCGAAAAAGCCAGCAATAATTTAATTTTGAAATAACCTACCCCTAAATATTTATGAGAATGCAGTACTACAACCATGACTAGGTGATTTTATTATAACTATGCATTATTTTAACTATTTAGAAAAATCTTCCTCTTGCTTTGCCTATGTTGCTGCACTCTCACACAGATTGCATTTTATCATGTTATTTTCATCCTGTAGTTAAAGAAACAACCAAAGAACTGTCAGCTACTGACAACTTCACTACACAAAAGTGACATCATAACTTTTGTAATATTAAAAGGTCACTCTAGCTGAGAATGTAGCAGATAGATCAGAGTCTAAGTCAGCCCCCAATAAATAACTTGTTGAATTTCTTCTTCTGTTAGCTGTCATAGAAGCCAAGATTACACAGTGGTATGGAATCACATATTTATAGCATATCCTGGTTCAAATATTTCTTCTTATAAATATGCGCTTAAACTTAAGCCACATGGAGCCTCATTCTGTATATCTAATTCTCTGCATATTGACTTCCTAGTCCATAGCCTCAAGCAGAATAAAAAAGGATCTGGTCAACCACATCAATGACCTATCAAACAAGCAGGGCTTTTCCCAATGAGGGTAATAATTAGCTAATTAATTCATTTCTTCTAGCAATCTTTTTGGAATAAATAGTTTGTAACTAAGGATAGAGTTCCTTTTTGATTTTTTTCAATATCAAACAATTGAGTTTTCCCTTCTCTGATCTTGCTCTCACCTACCAAAAGTCTTTGTCAAATGCAGATTTTTTTCACTCCCCAAAAACTATCTATTCTAGTGTCATTTTCATGGCAATTACTTTAAAATGTCCTTATTCCTAAAGTGAGCTACTCTTTTAGAATGAACACTTGGTACAAATCATCTAGAGTTGAGAGGAAATAATTCTTCCCAGATTGGGAGAAGGTTGAGGGGGAGGGGCTCTACATTTTCAGGGCTAAAGGAATTAGTTTAATTGAGACAAAAGTGTGGAGTTAGAAAGTGTTTTGTTCTACAGAAAGTGTTGTGGATATTTTGGCCTAGCTGACTGAACAGGTAATAATTGGAGCTCCTTGTAGCTTTCATGGGCATTTCTAACAATATAGTGCTGGAAAAAAACGTGCTGTCATAGAGCAGGCTTAATGAAGACGCCATGTCTTCCTTACACTATCTTATAATTTTCCACTAACTTATCTTCTATTAGATTGTTTTAGCATTTTGAATGAGTTTTGCCACTCAATTAATTATTAATTTCTAAAACATAGTGATTTAACTCAAGAAAAAATGAATGCAAGCAGTTCTTTTTTATTTTCAAGATGTTTTTAACACTTTCATCAGTTTGATTGAATTCTAAATAGGTGTCTCTTTATGTAAAGGCACATGATCTCACATGTTTTTGATCATTTGCTTTAGAAAGTTGAGGTTAGAATCTTTTTCTACTTATATTTTGGATGTAATTCTTCTCACAGTCTTTTGTCTTTCTCAAGGATTTAAGTACATTTGCAAATGTGGTTATGAGGGAAGAAAGCAACTTTATTTTTCATTCTCTGTGGCAAGGTAGGGACCTAATTTCCATGATCATCAATAACCAAACCCAAAAGACCTAATTGTATTGATGATCTTTCTCTCCTAAATCCTCCTGTGCTTTTCTATTTGATCACTCTGAGACTTAAAAGCTCTTCTTCTTTGTGCCTGAGCAGAGTTGAGTTCAGTGTCTTTTACCTATTGCAATGCCTTGAATAAAATCTTTCTTGTCTTTTCAACTCAGCCTGATGTATTTTTTCTTTAACAAATCCAATTCTTTTATTTCAAAGATGTTGAAATTCTAACATTTCTTTTAATAGTGATTTTTCAGAAGGCAAAAAATTCTGTTCATCGCTTTAATATTTGCCAAGCTGTAGACAGTATTAAAGTATGACTCAGAATCAAAAATTGTGTTAGCAAAAGCAGGATGCAATGCTGGAGATGTCTGGGTACTCGGGCATGTAACAATATTATAAGCTAAATTTCCTTTTGTTTATTCACTAGTAGCTCTTTCAACATATCCAAAATAAATATATAATGTAGCGTAATATAAAAAGAAAGAGGTAGTAAACATTTTCTTAATACTCATGTGTATGGAACTATGACGAAAATGCTTCAAATGCCTTTTTTCCTGAGTCTCAGAAGAAACAACTTGAACAACACCATTTATTGACAGCTAACAAAAATGATTTGTGCGATAATTTAAGGCAACAGAGAAGGTAAAAGGCAAGGTAAAAGAAGGTAAAAGGTATTATGCTACTTTGAGCATAATAAAGACAAGGTTAAGATGGTTAGTTCCTGTAGAATTTAATGCGATTAGTACCTGCATGAATATCTTCCACAGATTTAGCAAAGGTTTGGAAAGAAAATTATTTCACATATTGACAAGATATGTAGAAGCTGTGGAAAATACACAGCCCCACCCTACGTGAAGACAGTACAATGTCTTGCCTTCTGCACGCAGCAGTTCTATCATTATCACCAGCTAAAATAATTTACCAGTTCCTGATGGTGACACCTAACCCATCTTTCCTTTCCCAGAGCAGCAACAACTGGAAAGATTCAACCCCCTTGATACATAATTAATAATTCAGACCATGAAATTGTAAAAATATGTAAGATGAATGATTAGCTGTGTAGATTAGTTGAGATATCCTTAAAAGTTAGTGTGGAAGAAAGATTTCACTGGGAAGTGAAAGAGAATTGCTCAAAGTTAAAAATAATGGAATATCTGTATCAAATAACCTGAAATTTTCAGGATTGGGCTAGAGTCAAAACACAGCTTGTATCGAAATAAATTCATCTGAATTACTTCTTAACCCATTGCAAGTATTTAAAAATTTTTTTGGAAGAAAGGGCTGAGAGATACTTGTATATAAGATGAATATATGTGTATTTGTATTGTGCAATGTGTGCTATTACAAAAACTAGGGAAACAAGTGAAGGAAACATATCACAAGAATCATTTAAATTGAATTTCTCAATTTATTTATACCCACAATGTAGAACGATACCTTTCCTGGGAAGCAGAAGGAAAAGATATTTACTGAAAAATACATGAATGAGTCATAATTTTATAATTGATTAAATTTAGTCATAGTTTTGTTCAATACCAATGTTAATTACTTATTGAAGGGACTGATATTATGTCAGGTTCTAGAGATACTGCAAGGATTATGGCACAGGTTTCACCTTGTTTGTTTGGGGCATGTGTTCCAGATACAAGTAGGGGAAGACATAGATTATGTGAAAAGAGAAAAGTAAATACACAGATTATCCCTTGTAAGTAAGCGCTTTTTCTTTTTCAGAAATGGAAGTGACCAGTAGAGCTGGATTAAATTTGTAAAAGACAGAATTATAGGAGACACAATCAAAGTGCAATAGGAGATAAAATGTTTACTGGCAGTTATAGAGGCTATAAGAAGTCAAATTATTGAGTAGTTCTCCATGCAGGAACTAACTGACAAATTTTGGAAAGACCATGTTTGCTTTAGGACTGAAAATATACTTAAGAAAGCAAGCAAAATATGTACAACATTTTCTTTTGCAATAAACTGGGGGACACAAGTTTTAGCTAAAAATGAGATCAAGTGATTACTTCATGCTTTTAAGAAATAGGAAGGAATGTAAAATAGGAGATGGGAGAGCAAACAGGTTATAGAAACAGTATGACTACTTACAACACTGAGACCTGCCTTCTGTTTATCATGATGTATTTAAAATGAGGCCGATTAGCATAGTTCAGATGACCCAAGTATCGCTGCACAGACAGTAAAATACAATAATGAAGATGGACTTACCCAGTGTTGGAGCGTGGCAGAGCAGTATTAGAAAACAAAGAATAAATAGCTAACAGAGTTGATAGAAGGATAATAAGGATTCCCCAAGGAATTTAAAGTTGGAAATAAACAAAATGATAAAGGGAGGGAGAATGAGAAACAATTAAAAGTAATCAAGTCCAACCATTATTAAAAGTCTAATAAAGTCCAAGTGTATTGAAGATGGCCTGTTTAGGGAAATGGGATAGAATGACAGGAAATTGAAATGTGTTAAAGAGGGAATGTACCTTTTGGCCATGCCAAGTGTAAAGGACATATATAAGTGATAGTAGTTAGAAAAGAGAGAGGACCCTTTATTCACAGAAAAGTAGAAAGACTGAGAGATGAAAGTCATTAGAAAATTATCTAATGTGGATGTTAGAATCACTGAGAATTCAAAGAGCTGGGTTTAGGAGAGGGAGAGGGTAGCGATGGCATCTTCAGTACTAAGGGAGGGTGACCCATGACCTGAAGATGACTGCGATGATTGGTCAGAGGGGAGCTCGGCTGGACTCATAGTGAGAAATTCTGTGGGTTTTGGGCAGGCAGAATAATACCTAGGAAGAGGCTATAACAATCATTGAAAAGGCTTATATTATCTCTCTACCAGTTACTGTAAAGATGTGAAGGAGAAGGCCAGCTGAAAGACAAAAAAAAGAAAAGGACGTTGAAAGCAGAATGAGGGCTGGATGTAGTGGCAAATTCCTGGAATCCATATAATCTCTGAGGCTGAGGCAGAAGAACCACAAATTTGAGACACTCTTGGGCAACTTATTAATTTAGGGAGACCTTGTCTCAAAATAAATAAATGAAAGAAAGAAAGAAAGAAAGAAAGAAAGAGAACAAGCAAGCAAAAGGAAAGAAAGAAAGGCAAAGTCAACAATAAGACCCTGAGTTCAATCTCTAGTACTGCAAAACAAACTAACAAGCAAATAAGATGATGGAAAGGAGGTAAGTTGATGAAAATTTTTTTTCTTTTTGTTTTGATGGAAGAATGAAAAGTTGCCAGCCTAAAAAAGTAAGTTAAAATGTAGTTAAGTAGGGTGTCTTGTGCTTTTAATAGAGAGAGAAATGATAAGCTTTATACAATGTAAAACAAAATTTGAGTAGTAATATCACTCCGACACTTAAAAATTTTAAATAAAGAGAAAATTTTGGGTCAAACTTACCACTGACTCTATAACACTGCGTTTTTTCCAATTTTTTGGTGTGTGATATGCCAAAATCTAGAGTATAATAAATTAGTTCTAAAATATTTCTGAATTTTTTTCCTACAGAGCTCACATAGAACATTGGATTATCTTTTTTGGGTGACATAACAATAATGTGAAAAGGGGGACAGAGATGAACCTAGATGCTCAAATTTTAGCCCCAGTCCTTTTATAGATGTGAGGTTTGAACAAATTAATTATACTTTCTGAGTCAATTTCCATATTTGTGGTATTGGAATAACAATATCTATTTTGGAATTAGGTTAAAAGGGTAGTGAGGTACATTTTGAAAGGACATTAATTCAGAAATTTTACTTCTATTGTATGACAAAGGAAAAATATATTTAATTTACCCTTATTTTGAGAGAATGGCACAGGAGAAGGAAAGAAGAGGCATGAAGATTTAAAGTTGGTCCCAACACACAGCATATAGGTTTGTGTCCTGCTTTGCAGAAACTAAAGCAGATTATCTGTTCTTTAGTGGAGCATGGTTGTAGCCGTTCTCATACCTAAAGGTAAGCCCAGGGATGAATGGAGACTGGGAATGTTGATTACCGTAGGAAATTATAGAAAAATGTTAAGTGTAAGAGAAATTCTGAAAACGAGTCACAAATACTGAGAGTGGAAGAGAGATCAGAGAATGAAGACAGGAGTAAGCAGTATCAGAAAGCAGGTAA